>CAMZMU010000051.1:2056030-2171977 GCA_947311845.1 Poa pratensis
AAAAACAGGGTTAATTCCAAATAAATGGGAAAACTATGAAGTATTCCAAAATCATTATAAAACATTGGTATAACCCTTATATGATGCAAATATGATTGGAATATAAGCAATTAAAGTGCAAAGTTCATGTATGCATTTTACATGCATCAACATCCCAAGCTTAATCCATGCTCGTCCTCGAGTATGAAGATGATAAAACTAACATGGACTTTGCAATTTAATACTTAACAATGAATATCAAAGATGATTACTATTGCTACATATAGTCAAATGATTCATTCTTCAACGGAGTAGCAATATGCAAATAGTTTATGAAGTGATATCAAGTATTCAATGTAAGGATGTGTAACACCCCGAAAATTGAACCCAAATTTTAGTGGTGTTTTCCGACACCTGAAAAACTTTTTCCTCTTATTCTAAATATTTCTCCAAAACTTTTGAAGATGAATTGACTTGGAAATTGCTTTCTCGAGATTTCTCATAAGTCCACGAACCACTCCAACACCCGTGATAATTTTTGTGCTCCGGTTTTCTCGAAAACCCTAGCCCTAATTATCGAACCTTTTAATCCTTTTTCTCCACCTACAAAAGGAAAGCCCATTTCCATAGCTCTAAAAATTCCACAAAAAATACCAGAGGACCCATGTCCATATAAAGACATCCATGCAAAAATATTGCATACTCCAATGCAATATTTCCAAGTTAGCCAATAATTTCAAAACTGCCATTTCTAGTCCAAAAATGTTTTAACCAAGCTAGGAACCTCCAATAATTCTGATAAATTCAGGGAATGCATATTTTGGCATTTCCTCCATTTCATCTTTCGGAGACAAACCCATTTGAGCAATATTTAGACCACTTCCTTTGTAAGCCCAAATAGATGCCATTTTGAGTTCTTCAAGCAAACCCACACCTAGAAAATTCCTATGGCCATGATACTTGAACATATTGACCACATGGTCCTTAGACACACAAATCCAGGAGATCACCCCAAGGTGAAGCATGGAACACACTTTTCCTAAATCATATCATTATGGTCATTTTTGGCCATCTTGTGGAAAACCAATTTCCCATCATTCAAATGACCTCAAACCCCATGGACACTCTCCCTGACCTCAACAACCATGCCTAATTTTTGGGAATTTTTCTGAGATGCGGAAGACCCTGGTCATTTCATCCAGCACCTTCGCTATTTTTGGTTTTCTGAAAATCTTACACTGCAAAGTTTCGAATCCTTGGGTGATTCTTGTTGGGTTGTGTTTTTCTCGACGTTACGAACCCAGTAGTGAAGACCATTCTCCTTTTGGACCTCCGAGTCACCGGGAACGCGACGGTGTCACACGCTTCGCGCTCTGGACGTCCGAAACGCGCGATTAGCAAACCTAACCTTCCGGTTACTGTTCTGTCGGTGGTTAATCTCCTTCCACAGTACCACCTCGTGCTCCCCTGTAGCTCCAGCTAGGAAGACCTATCCTTGCCCTCCCTTATCACCTCCCTGTAGCCATAGGAACGTCGATGTCGACGGCTTCAATTATTGGCAGCACACCACCACCTGCCTCTCCCCTACCAGGCCATATAAGAGGCACTCCCGAGCCTCTGAGCACACCCACAACCATCACCACACCCCCAGGCCACACTCTGCCTCGCTGCTCAGAGAGGAGAGCTCGAGAGAGCACGAAGAAGCCGAGCTCGACCGAAACCCTAGAGCTCCGAGACCCAGCGCTCTGCAGCCCCTCCGCCACTGTGAGCAGCACCAGCGAGCGCGGTGCAGTGTGGCGAGTCCACTCCCGCCGTCGCCTTCCTCCCCAGACCACCCCAGCGCTGCCGCCGTCCGCCACCCGAGGTCACCGCCATGGCCGGAGCTTGGAGTGCGGGTGCCACGCGCTGAAGGCGCTCCCGCTGCCGGTTCCACCCACGTGCGGCCGCGGTGTGGCCTAGCGAGGCCGCCGCCGCCGTCGGTGAGCTCCCGGACCTCCCCATCGCCGGCGCCGTCGACTCCAGTGGCCTCCCGAGCCCCCGTGCGGCCGAGCCGTCGGCTCGCGCGCGACGCGGGGAGCACCCCGCCGCCCCAGCTCCTCCCCGGCCGCGGTTCTCCGCCGCCAGCCGTCCCCACCGCTGGCCGCGGCCCTGCTCCTCCCAGCCACCGGCGGAGGCCACCGTCCGAGCCGCTCGTGCTCTCCCGCGCGAAGGAGAGAGACCACAGGAGGTCAACGGAGGGGGAGAGAAAAAGAAAGAAAAGAGAAAAAAAAGAAAAAGGAGAGGGAAGAGAGTGGCTGACAGGTGGGACCCGACCCCACCTGTCAGGTTGAGTGGAGACTTATTTGCGGTTTTCCGTATCCTCCACCGGAAAGCGTATTTCCGGAAAAGTCGCGACCGGCCCAGCCCAGAGCAGAAGCAGCCCACGGCGTTTTTTTTTCTCTCTGGTGAGCAGCGCATAACTATCGATCGCACGTCAACAACTTTTGAACCGTGGCCGTTTGGAGTGAATCAAATTTGTAAATTCATGTCTTGAGCAGCTCTGTCCAGTAGTATAGGTTTTACATTTTTTTGTGAAATAGTTGTATACTCAGCACCCTTGTATGCGTGTATAGGGTATTCCGCGGTACCGGCAAACCGACACCATGACCCGTGACGTGTCCGTGACCCTCCAAGCCAAACGATGTCGATCTTCGGAGGCAAGCTAACCCCTTGCTATGAGCCATCCCGCAATGTTGTTTGTATTTACTTGTTGCCATGCTGGATGTTTATAATTGTCTGCGTTCGGTATATGATATCGATCTGGTATTGTTGTGTTCAATATGTTACTTCGAATACTGCTCCTGCCATGTTTCATTCATCATCATGTATGCATTAGAATGACGTGTGAATTAATTGTGCGCCTCGCACTTGCGCGGCTTTGTCGAAACCCTCTAAATAAACAACTATAAAACATGCGTTCCTATGAGTGTTTGCTTCTTCTCCTTCGCCGAGGTGAGGAGCGGACGAATGTCGTCTTATGATCCTCGGAGTTGGGGGCATTTGCCAAAAGAGTTATTTGCTTCTTGTCCCTCCGTCAACGTGGTTGGCGTAAGCCACCTAGACTGTGACGCTTGGGAGCTGACTTTCCAATTGGTTCTTTTGCCAAGATTGCTGACACCACGTCAGGTTAATCCTCGAGTGGAATGGATGCTTTCTTTCTTATGATTGTTTTTCGGTTCATTGTTTGGAGGCTACATGCCTCACCAACTTTGTAATTAATCTGCGAGGACGCTGGCTGGAGGAACCGCCACAGTCGTCCGATTGACCCACTGTGTTACCTTTTGTAGTTGATCTGTGAAGGCGCTTGCCAGCGGAAGACCGCTGCCACAGTCTTCCGGTTGACGTTTCTTTTTCCTTGTCAAACAAGAAGGCGCTTGCCAGCGGAAGACCGCTGCCACAGTCATCCGGTTGACGTTCTTTTTATTTTGCTAAGTTTGGACATGGATACTACTATTGCTTGATTTATTGTGTTGCTAATATTTTGTCGTGTGATGATATATTATGATATTGTGATTGTTGTGTTGGACTAATCCTCTTGGTTTGGACTTGTGAATGATGGAACTTGATTAAATGAAACACCCTCCAAACAACGATAGGGTCAGTCCACGGTGCCACTAATCTGAACATCGAACGCACTGCCACTGTCGCTCACATGGGCGGGCCTTGACCTACGTAATTCTATCGAGCCTCCTTTGATGCCACCCTTTTGGCAAGTCTAGTCGGTTACCATAGTTGGTCGGGGCTAGTCTTGCGAAGGTTCCGGAGCTAGGCGTTGTCCAGAGCTGGAAACGTGCCGGATTCACTTCTGCATAAGGCATAGAGTTATGTCGGTGGCTATACAGGGAGTGTCTTGGTAGCGTGAACGGTCAGGTGAGTGTATCTTGCTGAGTTCGCCTTAAGGATGATATCCTAAAGTACGGCTGAGTGTGTGTTGCACTTAGGTGGGTGGTAATTGCAACCTCTCGAGAGTGTCAAATCTGAATGTCTAGCCTCGTTCCAAGGTTATGGAACAACAGTTCAGTGTCAGTCACACTGTGTGTCCGTGTCGGGTCAGGAGGTTAAACCTAAGGCCTGTTTGAAAGAAAGATGAACAACCTGATTTCACTAAATGAACAATAAGATGATGCAGGGAATGTTACTTGTGAGGTGAATGGGATGGCGGTGTGATGCGTTGGAAGCCTATAGTTAGGCCAGAGCCAACATCAACGTGCATGCTCCGGGAGATAGCCAGAGTTGGCTGGATTGATAGCCAGAGTTGGCTAGGGGCTTGGAAGCCTGATTGTGTTGACAGGAGTAATTATAAGATTTGGTACCAAACTAGTACACTCGTCTACTCGTCACAGGTAATCTCTTTGTTTGATTGCCGGTATACGATCCAACCCCACCTGGCTTGGACTCTGTACTGGTGATACTCTTGTTGTTTGCTTATGCCATGTTTTCCTTGTGACGCCATGCTACCCTTATGTTATCATATTGGTCTATCTTGAGTAGACTCTTGCCATGTTGTAGATTTTATTTCCAATGTATATCTTGCTGCATGATTGTTGGATTGTTTGTAGTAAGTGGCGATTCTTGCTGGGTGCATACAAAAGTACTCACGGGCCTTGTGATTGTGGCCAGGTTTTGTCGAGGATTCATCTTCCACCTTAGTAAGGATTTGAAGCAAGAGCGTGCTAGGATCAGTAGCCCAGCCAGAACCTGTGGAGTGGAGCCGCTCCAAGCCGTAGCCTCTCATATGTCTTCCGCTGCCAGTTAAAACTCTGTATCGTGCCATGCTGGGATTGATATTTTGTCATTCCTTGGTGGCCTTGTAAACCATTTGTAGCACTGATGTGCCTGATTGTGTAATGATTTCCATTATGTTACACTGTTGTGACGTGCGGCCAGTTATCTTGGGATGGCGCACGGGACGACTGCCTCTCTGGTGGTATGTGCCAGGGAGGGGTGTCACAGGATGTTCAATGATAGTTCACAAAGTGTAACATAACAGATAGTAGTATGGACCACATGTATGCATAATGATAAGTATGGACATCCTACATTGGTCATAGAGTGATGATGAAAATCTGAATATGTTTGGTGGACACTTTGGAAAGATGAATAAGTGAGTAGAGGTAAAGCATGCATAAGTTTCATCTAACTTCCAAACTCTTCTACTTAAGTTAATGATTGCAATAAGGTATTCATTGGTGTCAAGCTCTCATTGCCCCTATCATAGCATCTTGAATGATTATAGTTAAAGTGAAAGCAAATATGAGTAGTGTGCTTGATAAAGAATGGGTTGAATGTCTCATGCCCCTTGAATACAAGTACTTACACCATGTGTTACTCAACTTGGGAAACAAAGCAAGTTCAATTAAATATCATTGTAAGCATAATAGTATCATCAAGAGCGTCAACTGGGGTACCTCTTGTCCCAAGATATGGAACAAGCCCATATCAAAATGACAAGACAAACAAACAAAATGAACAATCTCAACACCCTTTTTATTTACCATTTGGAATAGTTTTTTATTGCAAGGTGTATCATAGAAGGTTCACCATAGTATGTAAGTAAATTTCCACCATGAATGATGCATGGCTTAGATTAGCGGCCCAGGCGTCTCTCTAACCATTTACACAGACTCATTTAAACTCACTCTATTTCCATATTTATTTCAACATGATAAGCATCCATAGACAAAAGCACATGATATCAACTAAATGAGATGAAGAGCGTGTTGAAAGCTTGCCATGTGACAGCACATATGGGCTAACTTCCAACCCAAAACATTCATCAAGCCACAAACATCATAATCTTAATCACAATTGGTCAAGTTTTATTAATGCAAATAAAAGAACATTGTGCATCAAGTTCGTGAGAGCTATATAACCAACTTTTTTCCATTGCAATCAATAACATAAACATTTTCATTCAGAGGTGAGATAACACAAACAACATGTTAAACATACTCGGAATAGCATAAAGCCAATAGGTAGGTATGGTGGACTCACTGGAATAACTTTGGTTGAAGGTGTTGGAAACAAGTTTTTACTTGTTGGAATGTTTGGGCTAGCAAAAGGGAGAAATTTGACCATCTAGATGCATGCATGAGTGTCCATAGAACCAACTTATCATGTTAAACAAAGTGAAATAACTTTCAGCATCAAAACATGAATAAGTGATAACTCTTGATAAAGCATTTACATATTATTACTCATTAAACAAGCTCATGAATCATGCAACTATATGTATCATTAAAAATCAACTCAAACATCCCTTTTCCCAATCTTATAAAAGCATCCAACATATTTCAACCCATATTTCCAGTAGCTCTCTCATATATAATTGATAGTGTGGTGGTCTCTTAAGACTCAAACAAAAACAAAAATGACGCTCCATGTTTATGCGATAAAGTGTTTCGATCGAAAAACAGAAGTTGGACGTGTGCAAACCGAGAGTGTGTAGGTCCAGTGGGGTTGTCTTCACATCCCCAAGCTTATGGTCTTCACCATCCTTGGATAGCTCTTGGTGCATCTCCTCCAATCCCTGTGAAAAAACTTCAAAACACCGTTTCTCCCATCTCTTTTCTGTGGGGTGCATTAATAGTGATAAACAAATAGGTTTCTTGCTGCATATAATCCTTGAACAAAAATTCATATGAGATGTCCAGAAAGTGTATAATGTTGTATGCCTACTCATAAACTCAATTGGATAAAAAAGATTCAACTTAAAAGATCAAAGCATGCATCAAACAAAATGGGACAGAATCTGTCCAGAAAAATAGCAGCAGCAAAACGTATTTTTCTACCCTACCAAACTTTCTCGAAAAATTCCGAAAAACTTCATGCATACAGAGGATGAAAAGTTGCAACTAAAGTTCAAATATGAGCTCATTCGGAGTTACAGAATAAGAATTAAAAATCATACCGTGCACTGACTCGTGCAGGAATAAAATCTCCGAACTCAATAAGCAACTTTTCAAGACCAAAATGGGTAAAACTTGGCACTTTATTTAAAAACTCCAGAAACTAACTAGACACAAAATCTCTTGTTACAGCAAGAGGGCACAAAGAAAAATCACACACAAAAATAACCGGGTTGCCTCCCGCAAAGCGCTTTCTTTATAGCCATATAGCTAGTCTTGATAGTTTTAATGATGCTCCCATAGGAATAAGAGTTGAATATAAAAGAGCATCAAGAAGCAAATATCAAACACATTTAAGTCTAACCCACTTCCTATGCATTGGGATCTTGTAAGAAAATAAATCAATAAAGCACAAAGTGACTAGCATAGGAAGGCAAAGCAAGTGCAACTTCAAAATTTTCAACAAAAAGAGAGGAGACTTAATATTATTGAGATATATGAAACTGTGTCTCCCTCTCTCATAAGGACCAGTAGGTTTTAAAGTACCCAACAAATAAAAGAAAATCAAGAGAAAGGCCAAAACCTTCATCATAAAGGGGATAAATTTAGTAACATGAAGATTTCTATAACCATACTTTCCTCTCTCAAAATAATTTTCAGCGGTATCATGAATAAAATCAACAATATAGCTATCACATAAAGCATTATTATCATGATCCATAAGCATAACAGTAGTATTACTCTCCACACAAACATAATCAATTTCATTAGTAATAGTGGGAGTAAAACTAGCACATCCATCATTGTAATCATCATAAATTGGAGGCATAGAATAATCATAGTGAATTTTATCCTCAATAGTAGATGGACTGAAAACATCATAATCATCATTGTAAACATCATATATAGGAGGCATATTATAATCAACATAAATTTTATCCTCAATAGTAGGTGGACTGAAAATATCACAATGATTATAATCATCATATATTGGAGGCATAGTATCATCAAAGAAAATTTTCTCCTCAAAACTCGGGGGACTAAAAATATCACATTCATCAACAGCCACTTCCCCGAGCTTAAACTTTTCCAGAGCAATAGCAATAATGGTGTTCAAAGAATTTATAGTGATAACATTGCTACCATCATGCAAATAATTTTCCATATGTTTTTTAATTTTCTCTTCAAACACATCATGTCCTAACTCAAGATAGATTTCATAAAGCTCTCTAATTTTTTTGTTGTTTTCCATTTTCTAATTTTTATGGGTTTTTGATATATATAAAACTAATGAGAAACTCACAACCAAACAAGTTTAAAGGAACCTCCCCAAGCTTAGATGATTGTAAGATATAAAAGGAACCTCCCCAAGCTTAGTCTAGTGCACACAAGAATAGAAACTTAAGCGCTACGCTCCCCGGCAACGGCGCCAGAAAAGTACTTGATAACCCCCAAGGCAAGAGATCACTGTAGCACATCTCAATGTGGAAGTAAGGTATCGATCCACAGGAGCAAGAAGGAAAAGTTATCTATTCCCTACAACTAAAGTGTCACAAGTTTTAGTTGATTATGCACTAAACAAGTTTAAGGAACAAGGTGGTTGATTTAATGGATGGAAGTTTGATGTAACAAGGCAAGAGTGTGGAAGTGTCCCAATCCTCTTCAATGCAAGAGGACAAGACAAAGGTTTTCTAGGATGCTTGGAAATAAGGCCTAGGGATCATACTTTCACTAGTGGACACTCCCAACAATTGAATACATAGATATTTCCTCTTCACTTTGCTACTCTGAACTATTCTCCCGTTGGATAGAAATACCAATCTACTGCGTAGGGCTACAAGAGCACACCTTAAAGTCTGAGTGAACAAACACCACAATATCATAGAACACCAAGACCATCGTGTAGGGCTACAAAAGCACACCTTAAAGTCTGTCTTCCACATCTAGGGAATCCCAAGGTCACTATGAGTGCCCCAAAATAGTACTAAACAAACACCACAATTTTATAGTGACATCCAACACAAAGAATAACTCATGGTAAGTATTTCTGTAACCTTTAGCCTAAGAGTCACACACGGTGCGCACACTGTCAACTTCACACCATGGGACAAAGGTGACTCCGGAAATTACATTAATAAAACCACTTGAGTAGCACAAACAATGAAGGAGAAACATCCATGAATTCAATTAGATTACAAAGCTCATGATCACATAAAGATCACATCATTGGAGAGAGAGATGAACCACATAGCTACCGGTAGAGCCCTCAGCCCCGATGAAGAACTACTCCCTCCTCATCATGGGAGGCAGCAAAGGCGATGAAGATGTTGATGATGAACATGCCGGAGGGGGGTGGAGCCCTCCGGAGGTGATTCCGGCGGCGTTTCCCCCCTCCGATCTTCTCTGGTGGCAGCATTCTGTCTCTCTGTTTCGTGGTTCTGTGTTTCTCCGCCGCCTCCTTTCGCGAAACGCCAGGGGACCTTTTTTATAGACGTTTTTAGGTCAAGACGGAGTCGGTGGAAGAAAAATCGACGGCAACGGAGCTCCGAGGTGGAAACGAGCTGGGCCCACGCGGCCATGTACTTTAGGCCGCGTGGGACCCTCCCATTTCCAGCCTGTTGGGCTCCTGGTCTTCAATTTAAGCCCATTGCGTTCGTCTCGAAAATTCTGAACCGTGCTCTTTGACCTTGCCCTTTTTGGAGTCCCGAAGATCCCGGAAAGTCTGAAACACTAAAAAAGACGTTTTCTGGAAAAACAGGGTTAATTCCAAATAAATGGGAAAACTATGAAGTATTCCCAAAATCATTATAAAACATTGGTATAACCCTTATATGATGCAAATATGATTGGAATATAAGCAATTAAAGTGCAAAGTTCATGTATGCATTTTACATGCATCAAAACCTCATGTTGGTTGGATCCACCCATGTGTGGACGCACATCGATCATGTCGGTGAACGCCTCTTTTTCAAGCAAGCTGCACTTCAAAGATTCAGATTGAGCAGCCAATTTTTTGAGCGGTCATGAAGGGTAGGTATGTGTGCTTGAGGAGTTTCAGATTTTTCTGACAATTGTAGGTGTTTGTTTATTTTTTTTCGATGAAAAATGACAGAAAACGAGTAAAACTCATAAAAAATGCTAAATTCAATGTAAAATCATCATGAACTAGTGGGACTGAGTAAATGTAGTCACATTCATGTAGAAAATTCAAATTTAAAAATTTCATGAGGTTTGGTGTAGTTTGATGTGAATTTACACAAGTAAGGGCATTTTCGGCATAACGGTCGAATCGTCGAACCCGGAAGTTGTAAAACCTTTGCATATGAGGTTTTTGTGAGAACACATCCCACATATATATGTTATTGTTCACCACTGTGAGATTTTGTCTGAAAACACTTGTGAAACCTCATGTTGGTTGGATCCACCCATGTGTGGACCCACATCGATCATGTCGGTGAACGGCTCTTTTTCAAGCAAGCTGCACTTCAAAGATTCAGATTGAGCTGCCAATTTTTGTGAGTGGTCATGAAGGGTAGGTATGTGTGCTTGAGGAGTTTCTGATTTTTCTGACAATTGTAGGTGTTTGTTTATTTTTTTCGATGAAAAATGACAGAAAACGAGTAAAACTCATAAAAAATGCTAAATTCAATGTAAAATCATCATGAACTAGTGGGACTGAGTAAATGTAGTCACATTCATGTGGAAAATTCAAATTTAAAAATTTCATGAGGTTTGGTGTAGTTTGATGTGAATTTACACAAGGGCATTTTCGGCATAACGGTCGAATCGTCGAACCCGGAAGTTGTAAAACCTTTGCATATGAGGTTTTGTGAGAACACATCCCACATATATATGTTATTGTTCACCACTGTGAGATTTTGTCTGAAAACACTTGTGAAACCTCATGTTGGTTGGATCCACCCATGTGTGGACCCACATCGATCATGTCGGTGAACGGCTCTTTTTCAAGCAAGCTGCACTTCAAAGATTCAGATTGAGCTGCCAATTTTTGTGAGTGGTCATGAAGGGTAGGTATGTGTGCTTGAGGAGTTTCAGATTTTTCTGACAATTGTAGGTGTTTGTTTATTTTTTTCGATGAAAAATGACAGAAAACGAGTAAAACTCATAAAAAATGCTAAATTCAATGTAAAATCATCATGAACTAGTGGGACTGAGTAAATGTAGTCACATTCATGTGGAAAATTCAAATTTAAAAATTTCATGAGGTTTGGTGTAGTTTGATGTGAATTTACACAAGTAAGGGCATTTTCGGCATAACGGTCGAATCGTCGAACCCGGAAGTTGTAAAACCTTTGCATATGAGGTTTTGTGAGAACACATCCCACATATATATGTTATTGTTCACCACTGTGAGATTTTGTCTGAAAACACTTGTGAAACCTCATGTTGGTTGGATCCACCCATGTGTGGACCCACATCGATCATGTCGGTGAACGGCTCTTTTTCAAGCAAGCTGCACTTCAAAGATTCAGATTGAGCTGCCAATTTTTGTGAGTGGTCATGAAGGGTAGGTATGTGTGCTTGAGGAGTTTCAGATTTTTCTGACAATTGTAGGTGTTTGTTTATTTTTTTCGATGAAAAATGACAGAAAACGAGTAAAACTCATAAAAAATGCTAAATTCAATGTAAAATCATCATGAACTAGTGGGACTGAGTAAATGTAGTCACATTCATGTGGAAAATTCAAATTTAAAAATTTCATGAGGTTTGGTGTAGTTTGATGTGAATTTACACAAGTAAGGGCATTTTCGGCATAACGGTCGAATCGTCGAACCCGGAAGTTGTAAAACCTTTGCATATGAGGTTTTGTGAGAACACATCCCACATATATATGTTATTGTTCACCACTGTGAGATTTTGTCTGAAAACACTTGTGAAACCTCATGTTGGTTGGATCCACCCATGTGTGGACCCACATCGATCATGTCGGTGAACGGCTCTTTTTCAAGCAAGCTGCACTTCAAAGATTCAGATTGAGCTGCCAATTTTTGTGAGTGGTCATGAAGGGTAGGTATGTGTGCTTGAGGAGTTTCAGATTTTTCTGACAATTGTAGGTGTTTGTTTATTTTTTTCGATGAAAAATGACAGAAAACGAGTAAAACTCGTAAAAAATGCTAAATTCAATGTAAAATCATCATGAACTAGTGGGACTGAGTAAATGTAGTCACATTCATGTGGAAAATTCAAATTTAAAAATTTCATGAGGTTTGGTGTAGTTTGATGTGAATTTACACAAGTAAGGGCATTTTCGGCATAACGGTCGAATCGTCGAACCCGGAAGTTGTAAAACCTTTGCATATGAGGTTTTTGTGAGAACACATCCCACATATATATGTTATTGTTCACCACTGTGAGATTTTGTCTGAAAACACTTGTGAAACCTCATGTTGGTTGGATCCACCCATGTGTGGACCCACATCGATCATGTCGGTGAACGGCTCTTTTTCAAGCAAGCTGCACTTCAAAGATTCAGATTGAGCTGCCAATTTTTGTGAGTGGTCATGAAGGGTAGGTATGTGTGCTTGAGGAGTTTCAGATTTTTCTGACAATTGTAGGTGTTTGTTTATTTTTTTCGATGAAAAATGACAGAAAACGAGTAAAACTCGTAAAAAATGCTAAATTCAATGTAAAATCATCATGAACTAGTGGGACTGAGTAAATGTAGTCACATTCATGTGGAAAATTCCAATTTATGTTATTGTTCACCACTGTGAGATTTTGTCGATGAAAATTTCAGAAAATGAGTAAAAGTCATAAAGAAAATTTGAATCACAATTTTTGCTGAGTTTTACGTCTGGAATGTTTTGATTTGAAGAACTCTCCTGTTCTGAACATTTAGTTTACTAGCACTTTGAAGTACTAGGAGGTACACAACATAAAATTGAAACCTCAGGACAATTGTTGACATATCATGGCAAAATATTTACTTATATATAGTAGAAACCAGTGCTGGGTTGCAGACCATGCATACATTTAAACAAGTAGCGAAGAGCAGCTAGAGTTTCAAAAGAACTGACTACATGGCTTATTTGGACACAGTCCAGGGAGCCAGAAGCACCTCACGCAGGAGGGAGACCAAACCAACATATCAGGGGGTCATGCAGCAGAAGAGATGATCATTCCACCATCAGCAGGTGAAGGGGTCCTAAGTATGCCAACGAAGCTTGTTGGCCCGACGATCAAGGGCTCTGTCGATCACGATCTTGCGGTAGAGCTCGTACGAGACCCAAGCATCAATGGCTGCATACTCGATGTTCATCGTTGGAAGTGGGATGTCCCCCCACATCCTGTGCCGAGTGTGGTGGAACTTCTTCTTCATATCACCGTACCATGAATCAATGAGTCTTTTTGCCATGGTACTCATGCCAGCCTTCTCATGACCAGTGTACTTGAAGTACTCGACCTGGAGATCGACGTAGTACTCAGGAGGAATCTCATGTGCCATGTCCTCCACAGAACTCCCTTGTCACCACGGATGTCAACACTCGCAAACGTAATTCCTTCTCGAAAGAAATCGGCGATAGCCGGAGATTCCCACCAGTCAGCACTGCAGTAAACAAAGTAATGTACAAATTAGGGATCAAGTAAACTAAAAAGGAGTCACAGATCGAGCTTATGAACTAGTCAAGTAAATGAGGAATCAAGTAAACTAAGTAGCTTTGCTATGTCCTGCAATGATAAACTACATATTTGGAAAGATCAGATCCAGAACTGGGTGTCGATCAAGCATACTTACTACTACCAATCTACGAACCAAATAAATCTCGTTGCAATGCATTTATTTGAGTTACAAATATGCAAGAACCTACACAGGAGACGAAGATGAAACAAATTAATAAATCAGGAACAATGTCTAGCATATTTAGATCGGGAATCTAGTGATTTTGGATCTAGCACAGTACGTATGCAACAACCTATTACTAACGAGAGTCGAAGAGAGACACAACGGCGGCAACAAAAAAAACCCGTAATCGAAAGATTCAAAAAGGGGATTAATCCTTACGCTGCGTAGTGGAACACCAGCACATGTCGACGCATCGAGAGTTGAACCACGGCGATCTTCTTCTCGTCCTCGGCGTCATGGTTGGTGTACTCGAAGTCGAGGCCCACGAACTTGTGGTCTTCCTCCTTGAGCCACTCCGTGTACATGTCGAGGACGCGGCGCACTTTCCAGGGGTCGTTGGTGTAGACCACCTCGAGGTCCTGGCCGTCGTGGATGCGGACTGGGCGCGTCCTGGAGAAGTAGTGGTCCTCCTGCTCATCCATGTCCATGGCGACGCGGCGGGGGGAGACGAAGAGAGGGAGGGAGCGGAGACGACGAGAAGTGGGGAAACCAGGGGGCGGTGCGGAATATTGAGACGATAGGGGAGGGGGTTGGGGATAAACAATATTCATCCCCATTACTCCGTGTTAACCACTGGGCCGTCGCGGGTCTTGACGTGTGACGTGCAGTCCAACTGACCAGTGGGGCCTGCGCGTTCGATCGTGTTGTCACGTCAAAACCCAGCACCGCCCTCTGCCTCTCCGCTTGACCTACCGCAATTTACTCCACGAAATAACTGGCCATCATAGCACGACCTCCTTTAGCCGCCGCCAGATCTCGCCACGTCTCTCGCCGCCACAGCTCGCCACGTCTCTCGCCGCCACGTCTCGCCACATCTCTCGCCGGCGAAATTTGTAAGACTCTCGCTCCGCGTCGAGACCAAGGATGGCGCCTACCAATGGAGTACGTAAATAACATCTACGTTTCGCGATCGTTGTTTCCGATTTGTAATCTTTCTTCATATTTTTTCAGTGTCCAGTTTGCTTTGACAAGAAGGGGATGTGCGGCGGAGGGGGAATCACGTTAGGTTTTTTCGTGCAAACACTACAAGAGGGTTTTGAGGAGAAGACGGTACATGCAATTATAAGTTTAGAATTCATTCAGATGTTTTATTAATTCACCGCCACATCAAAGTTTAACACGTGATCCTAGTAGTTATTGCTAGTTTAGTACTATTATTCAGATGTGTGTAATAATTGTTGTTCACCATATATATATATGGTTGAGTTTTAGGATAGTTGTAATAATTTTTACGTTCATATGAGTTTTAGTGTAGCTACATGCAATTTCTGATTCTTGAAGGTCCTAATATGATACGATGTGTAACATTCACATGTTTCTAGTGCAGAACAACTAAATCATCTACTATTTGTAGGAAAAAGTACAAACAATTACTGTTATATGATCAATATTTCTGTCTTATTGAATTTTCAGAATAGTTAACTTACTTTTGTATTAACTCTACTGAATTTAGGTCATCCCTTGCTACTTTAGACCGTATTTCCTTCAGAAGTATGGTGTCCAGACCTCCCACAGGACAACTTTTGAAGCTGCACTTAGAACCAAAGATGGCCATGCATTTGTTGTTAATGTTACCAACAGAGCTGGCAGAACCTATATCAACGGAAGATTTTGGAACGAATTTGGTAGAGTGTACAATTTTAAGGTTGGCATGGAGTTAATTTTCAAAATTAACTCATCTGGTCAGGATACTCTTGTAATAACTGGAACTGAACCACTAATCCATCCAGGTAATTTTCCACCTTTAGACAGAATGATTGATATTAATTATTCCATCTTATGTCAGTTATTTTAATTATGCAGCTTACTACCAGTTGTCCCGTACGAAGCGTGACATTGTTGACTCACTCAGTGCTACTGATGGAACAATGATAAATTGGAGGATGATGCATACCGTCATTCTTCAGGTGGACAACTTGGACTACCTTGTTGAGTACCACAATGCTGGAGATTATGATCAAGGAGCACTAGTTGTCCCAATGCTGCATACTCTGAATTGGACAAACAGTGAAAATTACAACAAACACGTGGTAAGCAGTAGATCATATCATTTCATTAACTTTGCGAGCTACATTGCGTACATGCGTTAACTAAACTATGTCTCTACTGTTGGAACAGAAAATCCCTAGCCGTTTGGTTCCTAAAGATATGGAACAATATGGTGCAATCAATATTGTGTGCCATCCCAGTACTTTGGTGCGTGCAATTTCTTCTGACGATGGTCGTCTCTGCGTCAGTGGCTGGAAGGAGTTCATGGACAAGGAAAAGCACCTTCAGATGGGTGACAAGATGCTGTTCTTGCTTTACCTGGGAAATGCAGGGGTTTACTTGTTTGCTACCCATCTGCCTGAAATTGATCTGGAGTAGCTAGTCAGTGATTCATGGTGCCCGTGTGTCCAACTATGCAGCCCCTTTAGGTTTAAATTCAGTGTTAAGACTCTTTATGCGATTGTCGATTTTGCTTGTGTTAAAACAATATTTAGTCATATCGTGCTGCTGGTTGTAATCCTGTCAAGTGTCGATTAATTAAAACCATTGTCGAAGTTATGTTACCTACATGTTGGCTTTTCTTATATCTGTCCATATTTTAGCTTATATTAATTTGCTCTTAAACCCTTCTGGATAATTCAATGCCAAGTTTGAGATCGTAAACATCTAAATAAGAACATTTCAAATGTTTGGAACAAAACATATAGTTGTATGCATTACACGTTTCTATCAATCTACATCACTATCTATATCTGAAGTTTTTCCCTCGTCATCATTTATGTTCTCTTCCAATATGAAAACTTGTTCATCTTCGCTCATATCCATGTCAACATTGGGACTGTCTTCCTCATTCTCTAGTTCACGAATTGTACGAGCATCATCAATATGTACAACTTCATCAACACGATGATCATCCTCCTCTTCTTCCACCTCTGCTTCCTCGTCTAGGTCCACAACATCATGAAATGTATGGTCCACTGAACCTTCATCCTCCTGGTATGCGTCTTCATTCCGTACAAATGCATCATCGTTAGCAACTTCTAATTCTGGAACATCGTACACGTGTCTATGGCTGAACTTCTGCACCACTTTCCACGGATGACCAAACTTTGTATCCTCCAAATAGAAGCATGTTTCAGCTTGACTGGCCAATATGAATGGTGAATTCTTGAACCATAGGACAGAAGTGTTAACGCTTTTAAAATAACCATCATCTTTTATCTTGCAACCCCTGCCCGCAAGGTCGAACCAGTCGCAACGAAACAAGTACACAGACCTGTCGCCGTGCTTGTTAGTCCCGTACTGCAGTTCAAGAACTTCTTGCAGAACACCATAGAACTCGCTCTCATCTCCATCACCAAAAGATCCCTTAGTCGCTACGCCCGAATTTTGAGTCTTCAGGTCTTTATCCCGAGTAAGCGTGCGAAACCTCGCACCCTTTACGTTGCAACCAGCGTATACTACTACACGCCGGTCTGGCCCAGCAGCCAGAGACTTCAAATCGTCTGATGCATTGTCCAACTGTCTCACATGGTTTGCAAACCAACCTGCAAACTCTCTCTGAACCGTCTCCTCGATGTCACGCACACCCCTACCTCTCAATTCTTGTCGGAATTCACTGAAACAAACAAAAAACACATATGAAATACAAGACAATTATGTCTGCAACATTGAGAAGTAGTTAGTAAAGTGAAGCTAACTACTTACTTGATATAACATTGTACATCGTCACAGTTGTTCAGCACATACCAAACCATTTTGTCAAATTCCTTGTCAAAATGTTTCAAAATGGATTTCCCAAGACCTTTAGCTCCAACTGAAAATACTTCCATCTCATCACGATCAGGTTTTCTCCGTATGTCTTGGTTCCTATCATCTTTGTTAAATCTTGTTTCTGTGTCATCCTTGAAAAATCTAGAGCAAAAAATCAAACACTCATCAACAATGTAGCCCTCTGCGATAGAACCTTCGGGCCTTGCTTTGTTACGGACCGTAGACTTTAGATAACCTAATCTTCTCTCAACTGGATACATCCAACCATAATGAACAGGCCCCCTCAAAAGAGCCTCGTCAGGAAGATGAATAGCTAAGTGCACCATTACATCAAAAAAAGCTGGGGGAAGAGCTTCTCAAGTTTGCATAGGATCACAACAATTTCAACCTTCAATCGATTCAGCACATCAACTTTCAGGGTTTTGGCACACAGCTCCCTAAAAAATCTTCCTAGCTCTGCAATAGCCTCATACATTACCTTAGATGCAATTCCCTTGAGCCCAGCCGGCAACACTCGCTGCAGAAGTATGTGGCAATCATGCGTCTTCATACCGGTAACCTTACAACCATCAATATCCACACATCTTCCCCAGTTTGCGCAATAACCATCTGGGAACCTAGTGTTTGCCAAATACCTACACAAATGTCTCTTCTGTTCCTTCGAAAGCGTCCACGGTGCAGGGGGCTTCGCATAAGTTACTGGTGCATCACCATCCTTCACAATTTTCTTCAACCAATACTTCTCCCTGATTTTAATTTCTTCAAATCAATTCTAGCACTAACAGTGTCCTTATTCCTGCCCTCAAGTTCAAGTAGTGTACCAACAATATTGTCACATATGTTCTTCTCAATATGCATCACATCTAAGTTGTGAGCTAACTTAAGTTCTGGCCAGTACGGTAGATGATGTAAGCTGACTTTCAGGTGCCATGTTGGTTCACCGGGTACAGTTGCACGCTTCCGCTTTCTACTTATTGGATTTTTCCCATGTTCAAAATCCTTAACCCTTTCTACCTTCTCAGCTACTTCTTTGGGTGTGTACCTCCTTGGTGGATCTCTAATCTCAGTTTTACCATTGAAAAGTCTGCTTCTCCTGTATGGGTGATCTTCATGAAGAAATCGCCGATGCCCAATATATCCAATTTTGTTTTTCAAAGATTCATAGCAAGGATTCTCATCGCAATGCACACACGCATGAAATCCTCTTGTGCTTCGGCCTGACATAGTGGCATATCCAGGATAATCATGAATAGACCAAAGAAACGCAGCATGCAATGTGAAATTATCCTCTGTGCATGCATCAAATGTCTGCACACCACTCCATAGCTCCATCATATCTTTAATCAGTGGCTGCATAAATACATGAAAATCTTTCCCTGGGGAATACTTTCCGGGGATTAGCAATGCCATCATGTAATTGGATTGATCCATGCACATCCATGGTGGGAAGTTGTAAGGAATGACAAAAACAGGCCACATACTGTAAGGATTAGTCATACTTCCAAAGGGACTGAAGCCGTCTGTGGCAAAACCTAGTCTTATGTTACGAGGATCTTTAGCAAACCAATCAAACCTGTCATCAAAGTGCTTCCATGCCTCACCATCAGCAGGGTGCCTCAGTACATTGGCCTCAACAACCCTCTTCTCTTTGTGCCATCTAGTCTCTGCAACCTTTTAATTATAGGAAAGTACCTTAACACCTTCTGAGGGATTTTCTTTTTTCCAGTAGGGTCTCTATATCTTGATAATCCACAAACATGGCAGTGCGTATCGTCCTTGTGATCTCCCCAAAATAAAGAACAATCAAACTTGCATACATGAATTGTCTCATAACCAAGCCCAACATCAGAAAGAACACTCTTAGCATCAGCATAGGATTTGGGAAAGTCCACATGTGGCAAAGCTGTACGTAAAACCAGAAGTAACAGATCAAATCCTCTGTTTGTTATCCGGCTGTATGATTTGACATGAAGGAGCTTAATAATGAACGACAACCTAGTGAAAGTGATGCATCCCTCATGAAGTTCTTTTTTGGCTGCCTCAATTAGATTAGCATACAAATTTGGCAGGTTAGGACCTTTATTTCCAGACTTCTGCAATTCATCGATCATACTAGACGAATCATCAACATAACAATCACCATTGTCTTCCTCTTCATCATTGTCACTATCATACACACCATCATTGTTTCTATCCCGCCCTTCGTCATCACTAAAACCTTCCCCATGTCTAGTCCATCTTGTATACGTCATGGACATACCTGAACAAGTGCAGTGATCCTCGACTGTTTTTATATCCTGACGTATCAGATTTAGGCAGTCCCGGCAAGGGCACAAGATTGGTTCATCTGTATTGTCCAAGTGTTCTCGCGCAAACTTGATGAAATCCCTAACACCTGCCATGTACTTTGTTGTCAACTTCTTGGTGCCATCAGTTATCCAACTTCGATCCATTGCCTACAATTCAGTTAAGAACATGCCAACGTTCTTCAGAACAGATCTTGACAACTGATTAAAAAATATAGACCAACAAACAATCAGGAGAACTCACCGATGATGCGGCTCGCCGCCCCCACAATGGAGCCTTCACGGATATCTTCTCAGCTCGACGAGAACCCTAGTCGATTCGACTGTTAGCAAGATCACCTAGATAGGCCGTGTCTGCTAGCGGCGCGACTTAAACGAGGCACCCGCGGCCGAAATAAATATTAATAAGGAAATTATTATGTCGTAACATCTAGATCACACCATTGAAATAAATATGTTGCCCTAATGTATATATCAAATAGACTAGTTACGGATCCAGATCAAAATTCCATATCTACCTCAGCGGTAACACTCCGCGTCGGTCACGCCAAAGCCCTGGGTTCGATTCTTCCAAACCACATTTTTTACTTAATTAAATATGTTCCTGACAAGTGGGTCACGCATGATATATAAAACTAATAACATTTAATAAAGTAACTTAGTATTATTTACCTGCTATGTGGGTCCGTTTTATATTCAAATCACGGTTTACATACACCACGATCTTTGATTTCGTCACCTATTAACAGACACGATGGAAGCCCTTCCCGGTTGGGTAATGGGTGACGATTTTTTGTTGACGAAAAATCATACCGTCAAGCATTACCGTAAATGCATGACGAAAGATGAATTCTTCACCTATAAGGACACATCCATGACGGTATGCATTTTTGTCACCAGGGTTTTCGTCAACAAATATCCCATTTCTTGTAGTGCACTCTTCCTCCTTTTGTTCATCACTCTCTTCCTCTTTTTCATCCAATGAGTTTTCAGCTTCAGCAATTTCTTCTTCGACAGATTCCTGCAAGGCATTAGTTTCATCTTTTGGAGGAAACATCCTCTCAAGATGTTCAGTAATATAAGAATTATCATCCTTGTAGGTATCATAACAATTTAAGTATAGCAATACTTTCAGATTTATAAGGGGCATCAATTTTATGCTCAAGATAAGAATTAATTTCAAGGGCACCCTTAAAAACAATAAATTCTTCAATCCTTTCTACCTCAAACGCATTATAGTAACCTTAAACATACGAAGCTAAGGTTTCATTATCATTACAAGCACATTGGAAAGGAAAGTGTTTAGACTTCCTATGACAATCAGATTCATTAAAGCAAAAAGATTTGCCAGATATATAGCATACATTTCTAGCATATTCCTCCAGTTAACCTACTAATTTCCATAAGTACATCCCTTTTTGTGACAAGCGGTAATTCATATAATATTTCCGTTCATCCTCCGTGAACCCGCCTTGCCAACAAGATCTAGTTTAACATAAGTAATCCATGCTAACAGTTTTTTTAGATTTTCGGTTTTTTAAATTTTTGTGGATTTTCGGGTATATAAGAAAAATAAAACTAAACAAAAATAAAGTAAACTAAAGTAAACTAAACTAAACACAACTAAACAGAAGTAAACTAAGCAAAATAAAACTAGACAAAATTAAACTAAGCAAAACAAAATAAAAACAAAACAGAGAGAGAGGTGGAGTGTACTTCCCAAGTGAACTTATGAGTAGAACTATGCTCCTCGGCAACGGCGCCAGAAAATAGTCTTGATAACCCACAAGTGTAGGGGATCGCAACAGTCTTAGAGGGAAGTAAAACCCAAATTTATTGATTCGACACAAGGGGAGCCAAAGAATAATTTTAAGCCTTAACAGCTGAGTTGTCAGTTCAGCCATAGTAATAGGACTGATGTAAAAGCAGCAGTAATATGAGAGCAACAGTAACAGTAACTGTCGTGGGGTAGATAACACGGCAGATGCTACTTTGGGTAGCTTGAGTTAACGGGCAAGGCGACACTGGCGTCTGGCAGATTGTTTAGCACTGCAGGGACAAAGGGTTTACCCAGGTTCGGCCTCTCCATTGGAGATAAAGACCTACTTCCTGCTATCTTATTATTGATCTCGATTTCGATAACCCGGCTACGACAATAGAGCCGAATCTCGATCTAGGTTACAAGGTTGAGGTGTTTCTCTCGACGGTTCTCTCGCCTAAGCTTGGATCGTAAAGGTTCCCTCCAACTAGGGCTCAGGAACCGGTTTATATAGACGACCGGGTCTCCTGGCACTTTACAATACGAACCCGGGCTCTACCCAGACTCGGAGTCCTACTCTAGCTCTTCTAGCCTTCGTGTCCTCCAAGTCCCGAACTGCCTCTGGTCTTCTAGAAACTTCCCTTCCTGGACCGGGTTACCGCCAAAGCCTCTGGCCCAGTAACATAACCCGGCCCATGCTGATGGTTAGCTGGCCTGGCCGGGCCTCCTGCCTGGCGGGTCACGCTTCCCTCTTCATGGGCCTACCGGGTTACCATCCCCCCATCAGTAGCCCCCAGATTAACCTGGTTGCCAGGTTGGCATGCTCTGCTTCTATTCTTGAATATTGCTTCTTTGAGCAGAACTGATATCCTGGCCAGCCGGGTTAATCACCTGAAATATAAAATAACACATAACAAATTTAATATCAGAACATGTCTCTTTTCTCCTTAGCTTGGCCAGTCTTTTTGGCGGTTCACGCCGTAACCCGGTTATCTCTTGCCGGGTTCACATGTCCCGGGTCTCGTACTTTACTCTTAGTGAAAATTATCGCCCAACTGTAAATCCATCCTCATCCATCTTAATCGTGATCTTATCAATTAATACCCCGTGATTATCTCATTCTGTTTGTCGTTGACTTTTAGTCAAAGATCCTTATCTCTTCACTTTTTACCACAACACCCCTAGGGTTTTTACTGCGCCTATAAATAGGAGACCAGGAGACACCGCGGTCACTTTCCCCATTCAGTTCATCTTCTTCTTCGCGCCCGCACTGTAGCAGCCGCAGATTCAATCTCCAATCGAGCCTCCAAATCTCCGCGAGAAGATCCACAGGTACGATTCTCCCGCACATCCGTGCTCCGCACTCGATTCTAGTTTGAATCTCGCCCAGATTTACTTTGCATTTCCCTCTCCACGCATCTGCATCTAGAGCTAGGGTTTCTCATCACCATTGTTGCGCCCAGGGAACCTCGAAGCTCCACAGCCATGGTGAAGGATAAAGCGAAGGCCGGAGGTGTAACAGCCCGAAGTGGAAACCCTAAAAACCCGTGTAAAATTTTCGCTTTTGTGTTCCTTGCATCATGGCATCCTTACATCAAGTGTAACAATTGGAACCTTTAACTTGTCACTAGGGAATTGTACTACGGAAGTGTTGATGTTTCTAGGGATTTGTGGTTGTTGCTAGGGAATTGTGGAGGTTGGCACCACTTCAAACCAAATTGCCAAGTTGTGCTTTAACTAATTCCAAAACCACGAAGGCACTCAATCTTGCAAAATAAAATCACTTTGACATCTCCTATTTGTCAAGGAGGTTCCAAGAGCTCCAAAATAATATTTTGCCCTTGCTCCAAAATAGTTAAATAGCAACATTTGAAAAATTAGCAAAATGCTATAATCCAACACTATGAACAAATGTTGTCAAAAACATTTTATTTGGAGACACCAAAATTAGGGGAGCTTCATATTGAGTTTGGGAGGCTACTGGAATTTCCTCACATTTTTTACAAAATGTTTAAACGCCTCATTTAATTCAAAACATGTGCTGGTTTTAAATTTAAAACCGAAAAGGACCTATTTGTAATTCCAGGAGGACCTGTCCGTGAGGTAAGAAATTCTGCCGGGGGCCTAATTGCAAAACCGGCGTCTTCTTCGCTGTAGCGACCGAGCAGAGCAGCTCGGCCGCACCCGCTCGACGCCGCTGCGTCCCCGATGCCGCACCCGGGCCCCCTGCCCTGCCTACACTGCCAGGAGAGCCGCCCCACGAGCCCCCTCTCCCTATCCACTCGTTTCTCTCCCCGTTCCCCCCACTCTCTCTCTTCCCGGCGAGCTCCATAGCCGCCATGGCCACCGAGCTCCCCGCCGTCGGTTGAGCACGCGAGGAGCACATCGACGACCACTAGAAGCTCCGCCTCGACGTCCTCCCTCGCCTAGCTTGAGGAATCGAGCTGGTTCGCCCGCATTGCCGCGCACGAGCCCGTTCCTCCCCGACCACCGGCGCCGGAGTCGCGGACGATTCCGTCGCCGTTCAGCCGTCTCCGACCTCCCAGACCTCTCCCCCGCGTGTGTGGTGAGCTTCCCGAGCTGGAGCACCCTTCTCTCCCCTCCTAGCCTCTGTGTCGCCGGCGTTTGCGAGCCACAGTGCGCCGCCGTGTCCTTCCGTGTCGCTCGGATAATCCGAGCCGGAGAAATTCGGATTTTCCGACCCAATGCAGTGCGAGGTCGTCTTTAGTCCTTAGAAAATTTCGATGCCTCTCCGACGATCGGATATTCCGATGTAGCTATATCCGGATTATCCGAGTATCGGCAGTAGCGAGTTTCTGTTTTCCTTAGCCAAAATTTGGGCTCCTCCAAACCAATCGGATATTCCGATTTTGTACAATCGGAAATTCCGAAAATAATCCAGCCCCAATTTAAGTTTTATTCCATCTTTTTCTTTCGGGGTTGCATCAATAATTCTAACGGGGTCTAAAATAATTTACAAAAAGAAATATAAATTAAAGGAGGAAATAAAATGTAATAATTTGTATTTCTCTAAAACATCAGAAAAAAATGTGATCGATACACCCCATTGTCCGTAAAATTGTGCGCTACCTCAAATGAGCAATATCATGCATATTTGATCACAATTAAAATACTGGATGTCTAGTGGTAATAAAATCGTTAAACTTACTAATGGGGTTTTCTCCATCTCGTGGAGGTAATTTAGCTTCGCTCCCCATTTATTTTGCCAGCTCGCGTTATTGAGTCAGTGCATTAAAATGTCATGTCATCATATGTTTGCGCATTGCATTTGTAGTCATATGTGTGGTGATTGATTGTTCTCTCCCGATGTTTGTTTCTCGTTAGATCAAGCAGCCGAGGTTACGCCACAATACCCCGAAGAGCCGTACTATCAGCACGTTGATCCAGGCAAGTGTAATCCCCCCCTCTGAGCATATCTTATCCTATTTTCCGCAACTATTTTCTCCACTATAATATTGCATGCGGTTCCAAATGTCAATTTCATTGGATTAGAGTATCCTATAGTTGCATTAAGATTCCGATGCCAATACCTATTTTCCCCCCCTATTATCCATAGGTTTGTATTGTTGGCCGAGAATTCCTACTATGCTATGTTGATGCTTAGCCATGCTTAGTTAATTTGCATAGCTATACGATGGATGGTTTGTGTTGGAAACAGGTGATGAGATAAATGGTTGATGGTGGAGGAAATTGTGGTGACGGATAATAAAATGCTTAAAGGTGGGGATGAGAGGCCACTGTGGTTGTGGTGTTTTGTCTTGTTCTCGCCGCCTAGGTGCGAGTTCTATACCTCTTGAACCAACCTCATAGACTAAATAACTCGGGCGGGGCTAGCTAGGGTCCTCTAGTTCGGGCTTCCATTTGCGCGTGCGTGATGATGGTGGTATGAACTGAGATGAGGGTGGTGGTGTTAGGAAAATGAATGGCCGTGGGGCGGGGTGTTGTGATCCTGGCTGTCCTGCCGCCACTGATGATCCTGGAGAGTCCTTAACGAGGGAGAAGTCGACACCGCTCCCACCCAGCGGTTCTCCAAGGAAGAGAGCTAAAAGCTAGGTAATGGGCCGGACGGTACGCGTGGCAAACATTTGTACACCCCTGCAGGGTTAAATCTTTTCGAAAAGCCGTGTCCGCGGTTATGGACGAACTTGGGAAGTGAAGGTAAGATCATAGAATAACTTTAACGGAATGATTAAAAACTGGGTACTAGAGGTACCACTCACAAATGCAAGGTGAGCTTCCTCGAGGGTGATTCGGGGAGGTGCCTTTGATGAACAGGTAATGGTTGATGATGGTTGATGATGAGTAAGGTGATGAAAGAAAGATTACTCCTTACCTTTTTGAAAATATTCTGATTAGTCGATGCCTTGAGTTATGTTTTCATAAATAAAATCAGCTTTATGCAAAACAGCCATATAACTTTGAAAGCCTCATCGAGCTAATGCTCTATATATAATCTTGCGAGTTCGTCGAACTCAACGTCGTTTGTTTTGTTTCAGAGGAGGACTTCACCGACCTCGAAGGTGGGTTCTTTGTGGACGTCGACGAGTAGTCTGGGGTTCCCAGGTGGCAGCTTGGGACATCCCGGAACAGCTGGCGCTGGATGTTTATCTGTAGGCCTCTTAGGCCATAATTGGTTCTTGTTGTTTAGAACAACTAATTGCTTCCGCTTGTTGTAATGTTGGGTCTGTGACCTCTGGTTGTCATTTGCTATCTTTCTCTATTATAAGAGTTGAACTAATGATTTGTGTCGTAGAGTCTGTGATGTGCCAGTTGTTCCACAAGTCTTGATCTTATATTATGCATGAGTTGTGCCTGTGTTAAGGCATCAATCGGGGTGTTGTGTTGCCGATGATCAATTCCGAGCAACACCTGCCAAAGGTTTTGGCCGGGGATTGGTAAACCCGTAACCTCCGGTTGTATCGCTTAACCGGTGACACACAGCATCACTGTATAGTAGTCAGGTCGGGGCGCCACAAGTTGGTATCAGAGCAGTACTGCCTGTAGGAAACCCTTCTACTGGTCGATGTTGAGTCTAGTGTTTGTGAAAATATTTTTAACCTAAAAATGAGTTGTGAAAACCATCTTAGGATTCTTTTTACTCCTTATCTGGTTACCCTCTAATCTCGGAGCAATCTTACCTCGATTTGACTTAAAGGTTTTACTTCTCATCTGTTACTTCAAAATGATTAGAAACGGGTTGGGTTCGACCTTTAGTGTTATGTGTCCAGTTGCTCCCGCTGCGTCAATCCAAATCAACTCAGATGTTTCTACCGAGTCTAATCTTTTGATCCTTTCTTTGGGTTTAACCCACGGACTTGAACATAAGGTCCCGGATTGTGCCAACTAGAGTGTGTTAAGTTGTGATTTCTTAACTCTCACTAGTAGCACATGATGCTGATCTTTGACCCAAGTTCTATCTTGTTGTTCCTTCTCAAAGTATTATCGTCCCTAGTCTGTGTACTTGAGTAGACGCTAATGCTATTGTTCGACCATTCGGAGAAAGATACTAACGTGTCATTGTCAAATCTCCAGAATGGCTCGAGGAGGTCGTGGAGGCCGTGGTGGTCGCGGTAACCACAATGATGATGAGGATGATCTGCCGCCACCACCCTCGATGGCTGAGGTCTTGATGGCCATTGAGGAGAACCGTGGGCGCAATGAGCGCTTGCTTGAGCAGTTGGTGCAGCAGAATGCACGGAGGAACGAGTGCAACACTCTCACTGAGTTCCTGCGCTCGCAGCCACCCACTTTTGCTGATGCTAAGGAGCCACTGGAAGCTGATGATTGGCTTCGTGCTTTGGAGCGCAAGTTCTCCGCGCTGCATGTCCCATTGGCGGAGCAAGTCAACTTTGCCACCTATCTCTTGGTTGGTGCTGCTGGCTGTTGGTGGGAGAGCCATGTGGCTTTGTTTCCAGCCAACCATGTCTTCACCTGGGCTGATTTTCGCACTGCCTTCCGTGCGGAGTACATTCCCCAGCCGATCATGGACTTGAAGAGGAGGGAGTTCCTGGATTTGCAACAGGGACGGATGGACCTCCGCACTTATGGTCGTGAGTTCAACCATCTCTCTCGTTACGCCCCAAGGGACGTGACCAATGATGCTGACAAGCAAGAGCTGTTCCGCAAGGGTCTGACTCCGCAGCTCGCTATGAGTTGCTTCCCTTCAGGTTCCAGACCTATCAGGAGCTGTTCAACCAGGCTTTCACTCTGAGCAAGGAAGAAAGAACTTGAAGCTTCCAAGAGGCCCGCACATGGGGACCACCAGAGTTCCTCGGGTTCTGAGAGCAAGAAGCGCAGGGTGTTTGTCCCTACAGCGCCGTACCTCGTGCTCCTTCATGCCGGGCAGCAGGATATAGGCCACCTCCTCCGCGCCCCACTACTTCGACACTTGGGATAGGCGGAAGTGGGTACCGTCCTATGCTACCTGCTCCACCTGGAGTCACTTGCTACACCTGTGGCCAGGCTGGCCACTACTCCAGGGAGTGCCCCCAGAAGGCACCTCTCGCGATAACTCCTGCACGAGCCCCTGCCACTCCAACTGGCAAGGCTGGACCTATGTGCGTGGTCGCCTGAACCACATCTCTGCTGAAGAAGCTGAAGAGGACCCCGGCGTTCTTATGGGTGAGTTACGAATCAACGGCAATACAGCTACAGTTTTGTTTGACTCTGGAGCATCGCATTCATTCATATCCATAGCTTTGCAAAAGACCACAAAATACCGTTCGAGAAAATGAGCCGTCCTTGGTGATCGCTACTCCTGGTTCCAAATGGCAAACCGATGGGGTTACTCCTGAGGTCCAGATTAATATAGGTTCCTTGTCTTTTCCTTATGCCTTGGTAGCTCTGAAGTCCAAAGGCATTGATGTCATACTGGGCATGAACTGGCTACCAAATACCAGGCTAATCTCGACTGTGCCCAAGACCATTACTGTGACCGCTCCTTCCGGTGACATTGTGAAGTATTGGCCTGCAACATCAAGACCTCCGTCCGCCATCGTACCCAACTCACCTGAGATTCTCCTTTGCTTTATGGAAGGCGAATCCCCTCCTGAAATCCAGGACATACACGTGGTGTGTGACTTCCCGGATGTGTTCCCGGAAGAGTTGCCTGGCATGCCTCCTGACCGAAGTGTGGAGTTTGTCATAGATCTACTTCCCGGTACCGCTCCAATTTCCAAGAAGCCCTACCGTATGCCGGTGGAAGAGTTGGCTCTGTTGAAAGAGCAAATTGATCTGCTTAGCAAGGAGTTCATCCAGCCTAGCAGTTCACCTTGGGGTTGTCCGGTACTCTTTGTCAAGAAGAGGGATTCTACCGTGCCTCGTCTAGTCTCTGACTATCGACCGTTGAATGCGGTGACAATCAAGAACAAGTATCCTATTCCTCGCATCAATGATCTGTTGGATCAGTTAGCTGGTGCAACGGTATTCTCCAAGATGGATCTGAGGTCAGGCTACCATCAGATAAAAATCAGAAAGGAGGATATTCCAAAGACGGCATTTGTTACTCGTTATGGCTCATATGAGTATACCGTCATGTCCTTTGGTCTCACAAATGCCCGCTACTTTCATGAGGCTCATGAACTCCATCTTCATGGATTATCTTGATAAGTTTGTCGTCATTTACATTGATGACATCCTCATCTATTCCAAACCAATGAAGAGCATGAGGAACATCTTCGTTTGGTTCTGACACGACTTCGAGAACACCGCCTCTATGCCAAGTTCTCCAAGTGTGAGTTTTGGTTGGATAATCTCATCTTCCTTGGTCATGTGATATCCGCGATGGTGTGGCTGTCATTCCTGACAAGATTCAGTCCATTTGGATTGGAAAACTCCAATGTCAGTCAAGGACATTCGAAGCTTTCTCGGATTGGCGGGTTACTACCGCCGATTCATCGAAGGTTTCTCCAAGATAGCCAAGGCCTGACTGACCTTCTCAAGAAGGATAAAAAGTTTGTATGGTCGGCCGAAGCTGAAGAGAGTTTCCAAACACTGAAAGCCAAGCTCACGTCCGCTCCTGTGCTTGTCCTGCCGGACACAAGCAAGGATTTCGTCGTCTTCTGTGACGCCTCTCTACAAGGTTTGGGCTGTGTGCTAATGCAAGATGGCCATGTGGTGGCATATGCTTCTCGCCAATTAAGCCGCATGAGCACAATACCCAACTCATGATCTAGAACTTGCCGCGTGGTCTATGCTTTGAAGCAATGGAGACCATACCTGTTTGGTAACCGTTGCGAGATCTTCTCGGATCACAAGAGTCTGAAGTACCTCTTCACCCAGCCGGATTTAAATCTCAGGCAAAGGCGTTGGTTGGAGTTAATCACGGACTATAATGTGAGTCTGAACTATCAACCCGGCAAAGCAAACGTCGTGGCTGACGCGCTAAGTCGGAAGTCCTATTGCAACAATCTGATGATTGAAGAGGCCCAACCTGCCCTCATGAAGAGTTCTCTCGTTTGAACTGGAAATTGTTCCCTCCGGCTACCTTGCAAATCTGGAGATCAAATCTACTCTTGTAGACCAGATTAAGGATGCTCAAAGCGTGACAAGGGTATTCTGAAAATCAAGGAGAACATTGCTAGCGGGAAGGCCAAATGTTTTTCTGTCAATGAATGGAGTTGTTTATTTTGGTGACCGCTTGGTAGTGCCAAAGAAACGAAAATTGAGGGAGTTGATCCTCCAAGAAGCTCATGAATCTCCTCTCTCTATTCATCCCGGTAGTACCAAAATGTACCAAGACCTTCGACCACAATTCTGGTGGACCGTATGAAACGGGAAATTGCTAGGTATGTTGCTGAATGCGACACCTGTCGACGGGTAAAGGCTGAACATCAAAGGCCTGCCGGCACTCTTCACCCTATTGCTATTCCCGAGTGGAAATGGGATGAAATTGGTATGGATTTCATTACTGGTCTGCCGAAGTCTCCAAAGGGACATGATGCCATTTGGGTCATCATTGATCGACTATCAAAAGTGGCTCACTTCCTCCCCGTTCGTGTGGACATTACAGCTGCCAAGTTGGCAGACCTGTATACCTCTCGTATCGTCGTCCTTCACGGCATTCCCAAGAAGATAATTTCTGATCGTGGAAGCCTATTCACCTCCAAGTTTTGGACTAGTTTCCAAACTGCTATGGGAACTCGTCTTAACTTCAGCACCGCTTTCCATCCCAAACTGATGGTCAGACCGAAAGAGTGAACCAAGTTTTGGAAGACATGCTTAGGGCATGTGTAATCTCTTTTGGCAAGGATTGGGAAAAGTATTCCTTTCGCGGATTCTCCTACAACAATAGCTATCAAGCTAGTCTGGGCATGGCTCCATTTGAGGTTCTCTATGGAAGAAAATGCCGACTCCTCTAAATTGGTCGAACCGGAGAGAGGCACTCTTTGGTCCAGATTATCAATGAAGCTGAGGAGAAGGTTAGAATCATAAGGGAGAATCTGAAGATTGCTCAGTCTAGGCAAAAGAGCTACTATGATAAGCACCATCAGGAAATTCACTATGAAATTGGTGATAAAGCTTATCTCCGCGTCTCTCCCTTCGTGGCGTTCGCCGCTTCGGTATCAAAGGGAAATTGGCCCTCGCTATGTTGGCCCTTCACCGTTCTGGCCAAGCGAGGAGATCTTTCTATAAGTTGGAATTACCGGTCATCTTTCCGAATGTACATGAGTGTTTCATGTCTCTCAACTTCGCCGGTGTTTCAAAGATCCTATCCATGTGGTCAATCACGAGGAGCTGGTCTCCAGGAAGATCTTACTTATCGCGACATCCTATCCGTGTCCTGGATGAAGCCGAAAGAAAGACCTGGAACAAAACTACCAAGTTTCTCAAGATTCAGTGGTCGCACCATTCCGAGGAAGAAGCGACTTGGGAAAGAGAGTCTAGTCTTCGTGAGGAGTATCCCGACTTCTTTTCGCAACCTTAGAATCTCGGGGCGAGATTCCTGTAAGGGGGGTAGAATTGTAACAGCCCGAAGTGGAAACCCTAAAAACCGTGTAAAATTTTCGCTTTTGTGTTCCTTGCATCATGGCATCCTTGCATCAAGTGTAACAATTGGAACCTTTAACTTGTCACTAGGGAATTGTGCTAGGGAAGTGTTGATGTTGCTAGGGATTTGTGGTTGTTGCTAGGGAATTGTGGAGGTTGGCACCACTTCAAACCAAATTGCCAAGTTGTGCTTTAACTAATTCCAAAACCACGAAGGCACTCAATCTTGCAAAATAAAATCACTTTGACATCTCCTATTTGTCAAGGAGGTTCCAAGAGCTCCAAAATAATATTTTGCCCTTGCTCCAAAATAGTTAAATAGCAACATTTGAAAAATTAGCAAAATGCTATAATCCAACACTATGAACAAATGTTGTCAAAAACATTTTATTTGGAGACACCAAAATTAGGGGAGCTTCATATTGAGTTTGGGAGGCTACTGGAATTTCCTCACATTTTTTACAAAATGTTTAAATGCCTCATTTAATTCAAAACATGTGCTGGTTTTAAATTTAAACCGAAAAGGACCTATTTGTAATTCCAGGAGGACCTGTCCGTGAGGTAAGAAATTCTGCCAGGGGCCTAATTGCAAAACCGGCGTCTTCTTCGCTGTAGCGACCGAGCAGAGCAGCTCGGCCGCACCCGCTCGACGCCGCTGCGTCCCCGATGCCGCCCCGGGCCCCCTGCCCTGCCTTCACTGCCAGGAGAGCCGCCCCACGAGCCCCTCTCCCTATCCACTCGTTTCTCTCCCCGTTCCCCCCACTCTCTCTCTCCCAGGCGAGCTCCATAGCCGCCATGGCCACCGAGCTCCCCGCCGTCGGTTGAGCACGCGAGGAGCACATCGACGACCACTAGAAGCTCCGCCTCGACGTCCTCCCTCGCCTAGCCCGAGGAATCGAGCTGGTTCGCCCGCATTGCCGCGCACGAGCCCGTTCCTCCCGACCACCGGCGCCGGCGTCGCGGACGATTCCGTCGCCGTTCAGCCGTCTCCGACCTCCCAGACCTCTCCCCCGCATGTGTGGTGAGCTTCCCGAGCTGGAGCACCTTCTCTCCCCTCCTAGCCTCTGTGTCACCGGCGTTTGCGAGCCACAGTGCGCCGCCGTGTCCTTCCGTGTCGCTCGGATAATCCGAGCCGGAGAAATTCGGATTTTCCGACCCAATGCAGTGCGAGGTCGTCTTTAGTCCTTAGAAAATTTCGATGCCTCTCCGACGATCGGATATTCCGATGTAGCTATATCCGGATTATCCGAGTATCGGCAGTAGCGAGTTTCTGTTTTCCTTAGCCAAAATTTGGGCTCCTCCAAACAATCGGATATTCCGATTTTGTACAATCGGAAATTCCGAAAATAATCCAGCCCCAATTTAAGTTTTATTCCATCTTTTTCTTTCGGGGTTGCATCAATAATTCTAACAGGGTCTAAAATAATTTACAAAAAGAAATATAAATTAAAGGAGGAAATAAAATGTAATAATTTGTATTTCTCTAAAACATCAGAAAAAAAATGTGATCGATACACCCCATTGTCCGTTAAAATTGTGCGCTACCTCAAATGAGCAATATCATGCATATTTGATCACAATTAAAATACTGGATGTCTAGTGGTAATAAAATCGTTAAACTTACTAATGGGGTTTTCTCCATCTCGTGGAGGTAATTTAGCTTCGCTCCCCATTTATTTTGCCAGCTCGCGTTATTGAGTCAGTGCATTTAAAATGTCATGTTATCATATGTTTGCACATTGCATTTGTAGTCATATGTGTGGTGATTGATTGTTCTCTCCCGATGTTTGTTTCTCGTTAGATCAAGCAGCCGGGGTTACGCCACAATACCCCGAAGAGCCGTACTATCAGCACGTTGATCCAGGCAAGCGTAATCCCGCCTCTGAGCATATCTTATCCAATTTTCCGCAAGTATTTTCTCCACTATAATATTGCATGCGGTTCCAAATGTCAATTTCATTGGATTAGAGTATCCTATAGTTGCATTAAGATTCCGATGCCAATACCCGTTTTCCCCCCTATTATCCATAGGTTTGTATTGTTGGCCGAGAATACCTACTATGCTATGTTGATGCTTAGCCATGCTTAGTTAATTGCATAGCTATACGATGGATGGTTTGTGTTGGAAACAGGTGATGAGATAAATGGTTGATGGTGGAGGAAATTGTGGTGACGGATAATAAAATGCTTAAAGGTGGGGATGAGAGGCCACTGTGGTTGTGGTGTTTTGTCTTGTTCTCGCCGCCTAGGTGCGAGTTCTATACCTCTTGAACCAAGACTGAGCGTGCAACCATGCGTGAGGCCTATGCAATTGCAGGAACCTCATAGACTAAATAACTCGGGCGGGGCTAGCAGGGTCCTCTAGTTCGGGCTTCCATTTGCGCGTGCGTGATGATGGTGGTATGAACTGAGATGAGGGTGGTGGTGTTAGGAAAATGAGTGGCCGTGGGGCGGGGTGTTGTGATCCTGGCTGTCCTGCCGCCACTGATGATCCTGGAGAGTCCTTAACGAGGGAGAAGTCGACACCGCTCCCACCCAGCCGGTTCTCCAAGGAAGAGAGCTAAAAGCTAGGTAATGGGCCGGACGGTACGCGTGGCAAATATTTGTACACCCCTGCAGGGTTAAATCTTTTCGAAATGCCGTGTCCGCGGTTATGGACGAACTTGGGAAGTGAAGGTAAGATCATAGAATAACTTTAACGGAATGATTAAAAACTGGGTACTAGAGGTACCACTTACAAATGCAAGGTGAGCTTCCTCGAGGGTGATTCGGGGAGGTGCCTTTGATGAACAGGTACAATGGTTGATGATGGTTGATGATGAGTAAGGTGATGAAAGAAAGAATTACTCCTTACCTATTTTGAAAATATTCTGATTAGTCGATGCCAATTGAGTTATGTTTTCATAAATAAAATCAGCTTTATGCAAACAGCCATATAACTTTGAAAGCCTCATCGAGCTAATGCTCTATATATAATCTTGCGAGTTCGTCGAACTCAACGTCGTTTGTTTTGTTTCAGAGGAGGACTTCACCGACCTCGAAGGTGGGTTCTTTGTGGACGTCGACGACTAGTCTGGGGTTCCAGGTGGCAGCTTGGGACATCCCGGAACAGCTGGCGCTGGATGTTTATTTGTAGGCCTCTTAGGCCATAATCTGGTTCTTGTTGTTTAGAACAACGTAATCTGCTTCCGCTTGTTGTAATGTTGGGTCTGTGACCTCTGCTTGTCTTTTGCTATCTTTCTCTATTATAAGAGTTGAACTATAATGATTTTGTGTCGTAGAGTCTGTGAAGTGCCAGTTGTTCCACAAGTCTTGATCTTAATATTATGCTATGATAGATGTGCCTGTGTTAAGGCATCAATCGGGGTGTTGTGTTGCCGATGATCAATTCCGAGCAACACCTGCCAAAGGTTTTGGCTGGGGATTGGTAAACCCGTAACCTCCGGTTGTATCGCTTAACCGGTGACACACAGCATCACTGTATAGTAGTCAGGTCGGGGCGCTACAGGAGGTCCCGGTGCGGCGAAGAAGCTCGCGAAGAAGCCTCACATCACCCACGCCGGTGCATCTGGCTCCACCGCCCCCACTGCTACTCAGGTCAACTAGACCAAATCCACGGTGACGAACTTGATGCTGCAAGAGTACGTGAACTGCGGCGAGCTCCCTCTCAAAGATGAGATTCACTGGTGTAACAGCCCAAAGTTAAGAACCTGAAAAACCTGTGTAAATTTTCCACTTTTGTGTTCATTGCATCATGGCATCAAGCATCATGTTGTTGTTGCTAGGGAATTGTGCTAGGGAATTGTTGTTGTTGCTAGGGAATTGTGGTTGTTGCTAGGGAATTGTGGAGGTTTGGCAACATTTAAAAAACCAAATTGCCAAATGTGCTTCAACCAATTTCAAAACTGTGAAAGCACTCAAACTTGCAGAACACAAATACTTGACATCTTATAATTGTCAAGAAAGTTTCTAGAGTCCGAAATAATATTTTGAAATCGCTCTAAAAATATTAAAGGAGCAACACTTTTGAATTTAGCAAAATGCCGTATCCCACCTTTCTAAACAAAAGTGGTTCGAAACATTTTATTTTGAGACGCCAATTTTTGTGGTGCTTCTATACTATATGGGGAGGCTACCAGAATTTTCTCATATTTTTATAAAATGTTTTGGTGCCTCAATTAAATCAGAGAAACGCTACTGGTTTTAAAAGAAACAGAAAAGGGCTTCTTTGTAATTTGAGGAGGACCTATCTGTGATGGTAAAAAGGTTCGCGAGGGGGTTTTCGCAAAAATCCTTTCTTCTTCGTGCTGTAGCGACCGCAGCAGCAGCTGCCGCCGAACCAGCTCGAGCTCGCCGTGCTCGCCTGGCCCCTCCTCTCTGCCCCACCTGCGAAGAAGGAGGACAAGCACCCCGGGGCCCCCTCTGCTCCCCATCCCCACTTGCCCCGCTCCCTTTTCTTCTCCTCCCCGAGCTCCCGAGCTGCGCCATGGCCGCCGAACTCCGCCGCCGTCTCGCCGCCGATTGAAGAGCTCCCGGGTAAATCGAAGCAGACCACTAGCTCCGCCGTGCCGTGGTGTTCCTCCACGCCAAAGGAATCGGCCGGGGAAGACCGAAATCGCCGTCACCTTCCACTACCTCGCCGCTGCACTTCGAGCGCCGCCGCGGTTGATTGCCGCCGTTTCCTCCCATCCCCGACCACGCCGAGCACCTCCACGCCACCAGGGTGAGCACGCGACCCTCCCCGTCCACCTCTAGCTCGCTCGTGCTCCGTATTCCCGCCGTGGAGCAAGGAAGTCCGCCGTCGCCGCTAGTTGTGCTGCGTCGGATATTCCGATCGAGGAACGATCGGATTTTCCGAAATGTTTCAGTACGATTGGACCTTAGGTCCTTAGTCGATTTTTCCCTCAACAGCGGAGAAGATCGGATAATCCGATAGCAAGAAGTTCGGATTTTCCGGGGAACGCCAGTACAAGATGTTCTTCTTTCCTTAGCCGAAAGTTGGGGTTACCTTTCACTGATATTCCGATTTAGGAAAATTTGGAATTTCTGTTTTGGTCCAGTACCAAAAGAATTTCCCTGTTCCTTTTTGTTCTTTTTAATTTGGTTAAATATGGTACTGTGTGGGGGCTAAATTCAACCAAGGCATATTTTAAAAGAGGGTTTACAAAGGTAACAACTTTTATCGGGACATCATAAAAAGTTGTAATATACCCGAATGTCCAGAAATTCGTGAACCAACCTTTTAAATGGTTATCATGTGGTTTATTAAATCGCCGAAACCCTGCATCTCCCACATGTCATAGCATCTACAAGTTATATCCTAGGGTTTCGACCACCGTAATCAACAAGCAAGTTGATCCATGACCTAAATTCACGGGATATCCGGGATGCGCCCTCTAAGCACCCGAACTCCGTTTAATTTGAATAGCTGAACCCTCCTCCTTCCGGGGATTTAAATTGTCATATCATCATATGTTTGCGCATTGCATTTGTTAAGCATATGTGTGGTGATTGATTGTTCTCTCCGATGTTTGTTCTTCGTTAGATCAAGCAACCGGGGTTACTCCACCATACCCCGAGGGTCCGTACTACCAGCACGCTGATCCAGGCAAGCGTAATCCCCCCTCTGAGCATATCTTATCCTAATTTCCGCAAGTATTTTCTCCACTATAATATTGCATGCGGTTCCAAATGTCAATTTACTTGGATTAGAGTATCCTATAGTTGCATTAAGTTCCCCATGCCACATACCTGTTTCCCTCCTATATCCATAGGTGGTATTGTTGGCCCGAGATATCTACTATGCTATGTTGATGCTTAGCCATGCTTAGTACTGGTATAGCGGTGCGATGGTTACTTCATGTTGGAAACAGGTGATGAGATGAGAATGATGATGGAGAATTGTGGTGACGGATAATAAAATGCTTAAAGGTGGGGATGAGAGGCCACATGGGATGTGGTGGGTTGTCTCGTTCTCGCCGCCTAAGTGCGAGTTCTCGCCTACGAGCCAAGTTGAGCGTGCAACCATGCGTGGGCATATGGAACCTCGTCGACCGACTAACTTGTGGCGGACTAGCCGAGGGTCCTCTAGTTTGGCTTTCCATTTGCGCGTGCGTTGAGATGGTGGCCAAGACTGAGATGAGGATGGTGGTGTCAGGAAAATAAGTGGCCGCGGGACAGGGTGCGTGGAGGTACCCCTTGTCCTACCGCCACTGATGATCCTGGCTTAGTCTTAAGCGAGGTAAAGGTCGTAGCCGCTCCCACCCAGCCGGCTTTCCCCGGAAGAGAGCTAAGAGCTAGGCAATGGGCCGGACGGTACGCATGGATAAGAAGCTGGGAGGTCCCTCGGGAACCTGGCGACTTTCACATTGTACACCCCTGCAGGGATAAATCTTTTCGAAAAGCCGTGTCCACGGTTATGGACGACTTGGTGACGGATTCAGAGATCATAGAATAACTTGAACAGAATGATTAAAAACTGGGTACTAGAGGTACCACTCAAGATTGAAAGGTGAGCTTCCTCGAGGGTGATTCGGGGAGGTGCCTTTGATGAACAGGTACTGTGGTTGATGATGGTTGATGATGAGAAAGGTGATTCAAACGAAAAGAGTTACTTCTTACCCCTTTTGAAAATATTCTGATTAGTCGATGCCTTTGAGTTATGCTTTCATAAATAAAATCAGCTTTATGCAAAACAGCCATAAAACTTTGAAAGCCTCATCGAGCTAAAGCTCTATATATAATCTTGCGAGTTCGTCGAACTCAACGTCGTTTGTTTTGTTTCAGAGGAGGACTTCACCGACCTCGAAGGTGGGTTCTTTGTGGACGTCGACGAGTAGTCTGGGGTTCCCAGGTGGCAGCTTGGGACATCCCGGAACAGCTGGCGCTGGATGTTTATTTGTAGGCCTCTTAGGCCATAATCTGGATCTTGTTGTTTAGAACAACTTAATTTGCTTCCGCTTGATGTAATGTTGGGTCTGTGACCTCTGGTTGTCATTTGCTATCTTTCTCTATTATAAGAGTTGAACTATAATGATTTGTGTCGTAGAGTCTGTGATGTGCCAGTTGTTCCACAAGTCTTGATCTCTCTATTATGCTTTGATAGTGTGTCTGGTGGTGTCGGATAACCGGAGACACAGTATCACTGTATAGCAGTCGGGTCGGGGCGCTACAACTGGCGTGCTGCTGGAGAAGAAATCCGCCCCAGCCCCAAAGAAGGTGAAGTGGTGGTTTTCCTCGACCATGTTCAGCGCGGCCTTCGCCCCCCGGGTTCTCTGTTTTTTCGCCGGGTCTTGAAGTACTACGGCCTTAGGCCTCAAGACATCGTGCCCAACTCTATGCTGAACATCAGCAACTTTGTTGTGTTTTGTGAGGATTATCTGCAAATGGCTCCAAGCCTCGAACTGTTCCTTGAATTCTTCTACTGCAACCCATCTCGCAAGGACCAAGTACTCCCATATGGTGGAGTTGCGATCCAGCGCCGAAGGGAATGCGATTTCCCGGCTCTTCTTCTAGCCAGCCATCCCAAGGGGTGGCAAAACACATATTTTACTGCAAGGACACCTCACCAGAATCTGACGATTCCCGTTACCCGGCTTTCCGGAACTCGGGCTTAACATATGAAGCCAAAATGAACAGCTATGCTGATGACGCTGAGCGGGTCAAGCTCGAGCCCACCCTTCGCCGGGCCAGAGCTTTACTCGCCCATGGCCTCAAGGGCACAGATCTGGTTAAGTGCTGGATCGGTTGGTTCATCCAGCCACTCAGCATCAGGACCCGGCTAATTTGCCAATACACAGGCGAAACCACATACAACATGCGTTACTCTGAGATGACGCTTACTGATGATCAGCTCGTGAAGAATGCCAAGAGACTGCTTGGCGAAAAGAAAGATGCCATTGCACTGAACGGGCTCGCCCCATTTAGTGCCAAGAACAAACCCTCCACGGTAAAACCAATACTTACTCATTTTGCTTACTTTAACCCGGTAATTTCGTCCATAGACTGTTACTTATTATGACTGCTTTTTCTCAGGACTCCAAGTGGTGGAGCGTGGATTTTACCCCTACATCCTCTCCTGATGGGGAGGACACAGAAAGTGAAGACGACGAAGAAGAAGAAGAAGAAGAAGAAGAAGAAGGTGAGCTAGACTCCGTAGGCCGGCTCTTCCTCCAGTTGATTAACAACGAAGTCCCCAACAAGGACACCTCTACTGATAACCCGGCAAATTTTATTCCAGGCCCCACTGACCCGGCTTCTGACGTAGCGCCGGGTCCCCAAACTGCTGCACCTCTACTCAGAAGAGGACCCGGGCCACCATTGCCAAGGTACCACATTCTCTTTTCTCAATTTTCATGATGAACTCATCTCAAACTTAAGCATAAACATAGGAAAAGGAGGCTGAGAAGGAGGCTGAGGCGAACAAGAGACGCCGAACCCGGTCTTCTACAAGCCAAGCTTCCCTGAGCCCAGGTATCCCTCAACGCTCTTTATCAAGCTGGGCCAAATCCATCCAGAAGACGCCCAGCAAACAGTTCCCTTTAGCTGGCAAGATCCGGGTTCCTAAACCATCTCGTTTGTCAGATTCCTCCTCGGATGGTGTTAGCACACCCGAGGATTTCCAGATCAACGCCGGGTTAGAAATACTTCACACATCTTTTCCATACCTCTATACTTTACTGTCCCTTTCTTGTTTAACTAAGACACTATCTTGTTCCAGTGCCAGAGCTTTTATGGATGAAGACCCGGAATCTCCTCCCGCGGCGTCTCCTCCTCCAGCAACCACAGAGCCTTCTCCTATGGAGGCACATATTGAGGAACCGGAGGACAAAGACGAACCAACGGAGCAAGCAACCCCCGCGGCTTCTCCAAAAAACATTGTTGATCCAGTGCCAGAATCCTCCCCGCTGCTCATTCGCCCGGGTTAGGCTCTGGGACCAAAGAAGATGAAGTGCAGTTACTGGAACCCGGCACGTTCCAGTACAAAATGCTCCTGAGACTCTTGCCAAGGTGCCAGCCCAGATGCTGACCCGGCAACTCCTGCCAAGGACAAGAACCCGGCTTCCTCCTCAAATTTACCGGCTCTGGACGCCATGTCCGTTCCAGCACTTTGCGATGAATATTTTTCTCGCCTTGCTCAACACAAGACCCTGGAGACAGAACTGGTCGCCCTAATTCAAAAACGATATCAGGTACCCATTTTTACTTCTTGCCTGTATATTTTCTTGCATAACTATACCCTGAGTAGCCCCCAAGCTCTAAGTTCATCACTTGTGATGAGCTTGGTGCTTACAATATAATTCCTTAGGTAAAAACTTCAAACCTGTAGCCCCCAAGTGCCGGGTTGTCTGTTTACAGCAACCTGGGACTAAAAAACTTCCATCATTTAAAACTTGCCCATTTTCACATCAAAACTTTGAACACTGTAGCCCCCAAGTGCCGGGTTGTGTGCCTGCAGCAACCTGGGACTTCTTTATTACGTTGAACATTGAACTTCAAACTGAGTAGCCCCCAAGTGCCGGGTTAGCTGTCCACAGCTACCTGGGACTTACAGTTAGAAAATTTTCAGACTTTTTGCGCATGTAGCCCCCAAGTGCCGGGTTAACTTGCCTGCGGGACCTGGGACTAACATAACTTTTTGCATCTTAACAGGAAGACCATGCCAAGGCCCAGGCTGAAATCACCCGGCTCAATGACGCTGCCAAAACTGAATCTGAGACCCGGGCTGATCACTCAGCTCAACTCCAGGCCTTAGAAGAAAAAATTACTGCTCTGACGCAAGAAAACTCTGATCTGAAGAAGGATATGCAGGAGAACGAGGAGAACTTCCAGGAGCAACAGGAGACACTGCAGAAGCAGCTGGATGAAACCAACAGTGAGCTGACCCGGCTAAAAAGAATGATCACCTCTATGGTTGAATCTTTAGTGGGTAAGCACTACTCTTTGAACTCGAACTGAACTGAGCAAGCAAAGCCGGTTTTAAAATCTCACTGTTCTTCTTTTCCTTACGCAGGCCCTCGTGACGGGAACCTCCGCAAAACTGCTGCAGAGAAGATCAAATGCATGTACACGCTGACACGTCAGCTGTACTTTGGCAGCTGCGAGGTCATCAAAGCCGCTAGGCTCTGGGAGAACCCGCCAAGCAAGTACACTGAAGTCCTTGGGCATCTGTCAACAATGCCACAATGGATCCATCTGCTCAAGAGATCATGCAGGGCCGGGGTGATGCGAGGTCTTGCCTTGGCAAAGGCCTACCATCCCCAGCTAAACCCGGCTCCCTGAAGAAGGGCTTTCCCAATTTGACACTGATGGCAAGGAGTTCGATAAGAAGTGCTACGCCCGGGTTGTGAAGCAAACCCGGCACGTTGCCACTGTAATTGCCAGCAAGATGAAGCTCACCACTTTGCAGCTTGGATATACTGAAAATGATGAAGAGATCATGGATGACGAGCCACAACGCGTCGATCTCCTCAAAGCTATAAGGATTCCATTGACCCGGCAAAAACTGCTCCTGGTACCTCCACTGCTCCCAGCTCCTCTACGCCAGTTATTCCTCCTCCATCACGGGCGATAGCTGAAGAAGATGATGAAAACTTCTTCCAGCCACTTCGAAAAATCACCCGGCGCAAGACCAAGGCCAAAGAAACCGACGAGACCAAGGAGCCAGAAGCTAACCCGGCGGCCGCCGAAGAAGATGACCCGGCAAAGACCGTCGAGGAACAACCATCCGGCTCTCCTCCCCGTGACCCGGCTCCTGAAGCCGAGGCTTGAAAACTTACGCAGATGCTTTTATCTCTGCAAGAAAACAATCTTATTCGGCCCTTTGGGCACTTATTGTAATAACTTTAGCACTGTTTACACTATGCCTGTGATGGTGCGCCTATGCACCTGATGAAACTTTTATGCTACTCTCAAACTTTTGCTTTGAAATATGCCTCTTCTGTGGTTTTGATGACCCTTTTGATTTCTTTAACTGTGAGCCGGCTTTCGCATGGATACCCTGTCGCTACTTCTCTGAGAAAAACAGGGTCGAACCAAGTCCCAATGGGCTTCATGGTTGATTGAATTTCCAGGTGAGCAATCAGGCCATAAAATTGCGAGTCACATCAGCTCAACAGCAAGATAACCAAGAATAAACTAGTGGCATAAAGCCGGGTCTTGGGATTGCAGCTACAAACTATTGAAGTAAGAGCCCCCAAGACCTGGATCAATGTTTATAAAGTAATGGCTTAACTATGCAACATTACCCCATTGATCCTCATACTGGTGGGACACGCTCTCTGGGCGTCCTCAAAGATAACTATGCACTTGTTCTATGACAAAAACATAAACAACTAAAATGTAAACTACACCTTCATACTTCTGAATCCAAAATACTGAAGCTAAAACTGCACAGCCGGGTCACAAAACATCGAGACCCGGATGACCGTAAAAGCCGGGTCTTGGGACGCCCCCAAGGACAAGCCCCCAAGACCAAACTTAACATAGAACTATGCAACACTACTATCAAACATAAAAAAAGAAACTGAAAGAACACAAATTTCTGTTCAACCTTCACTTTATTGATAGAAAAGGTTAGGTCAGCAAGCCGCCTCATTAAAAACCTTCCAGTCCCCTTAGGTACCCTGGTAAGGAAAAGAGCGCGTCTGAAACCTGCTGCCTGTTACATCGTGTTTTACATCTCATATCTCTTTCTCATGCTAAGTATAGTATGGGCGCAGCTGGCAATGTTCCATGGCCTCTCACGCTCTTCCAATGAAAAGGTAGAGTGCGATGTGTCATTACAGACTCGGACTTTTCTCTTGCATCCACTAAATAATATGAACCATTGTTCAATTTCTTGCTTATGATGAAGGGCCCTTCCCAAGGGGAGATAACTTGTGCATCCCTTCTTGGATTGCACCCATCGCAGCACTAAATCTCCCTCCTGGAAAGTGCGAGTTTTAACCCGGCGACTATGATACCGCCTCAAATCTTTGATACACTGCTGATCTCTCCAGTGCTTGTTCTCTGTTCTCCTCAAGCAGGTCCACAGAATCCTGCCGGGTCTGCTCATTTTCTGTTTCAACGTAAGCCGCCACGCGAGGCGAGTCATGAATTATATCACTTGGCAAAACTGCCTCTGCCCCATACACCATAAAGAAAGGGGTCATCTTTGTGGATCTGTTTGGCGTTGTGTTGATTCCCCAAACTACTGATGGCAACTCCTCAACCCACGCTCCAGCGGCTCTGAGACACGGGACCCGGAGACGTGGTTTCAAACCTCGAAGCAACTCCTGATTTGCTCGTTCTACTTGTCCATTGGCCTGTGGATGAGCAACTGAAGCAACATCTAAACGTATACCCTGATTTCCACAAAACTTTGCCATCTCACCAAGGGACATGTTAGTACCATTATCTGTGATGATACTATGAGGATACCCAAACCTGTGTATGATCTGCTTCAAAAACTTGACTGCTGTAGCTGCTTCACAATTAGTAACAGGCATCACCTCAACCCACTTTGTAAACTTATCAATGGCAACCAAGAGGTGGGTTTTCTTGCAAGGAGACATGCTAAAAGGACCCACCATATCAAGCCCCCAAACTGCAAAGGGCCAAGTCAAGGGTATTGTTCGCAACTCCTGAGCCGGCACATGAATTTGCCTTGCATATCTTTGGCAACCATCACATCTACTCACCAAGCGCTCTGCATCTGCCTGAGCTGTGAGCCAGAAGAAGCCGTGTCTGAAAGCTTTTGCTACTAAAGACCTTGTTGAAGCATGATGACCACAATCTCCCTCATGAATCTCTTTCAAAATTTGCCGGCCTTCCTTTCCAGACACACATCTCTGAAATACTCCAGAAACACTTCTCTTATATAACTCGCCATCAATAACTACGTAGGCCTTAGCCCGGCGCACAATTTGCCGGGATATAACTTCCTGCTCTGGCAGCTCTCCACGCAAAAGATACGCCAAATAAGGTTCTGTCCACTCGGATTTCATGAGTTGCTGCTACCAATTGCGAATCCGGGTCTTCCTGACCCGCCAGTTCCTCTACGCCCTGAGGCTTGACTGATGGAGTCCATAGCTCGTCCAAGAAAACGTTAGGTGGAACCGGCTCTCTACGTGAGCCGAGTCTTGACAAAGCATCTGCAGCATCATTTTTCCTGCGGTCAATATGATCCACCTGATAGCCTGAGAAAAACCCGGCTACCCTGTCCACCTCTCTCTGTAAGCCGCCATTGTCGCATCTTTTCTATCCCATGTTCCTGAAACTTGCTGTGCCACAAGATCTGAATCCCCATAACAATTGATATGCTTGATGCTCATCTCCTTTGCCATACGCAAACCATGTAACAAGGCCTCATATTCTGCCACATTGTTAGAACAATCAAAGTGAATCTGCAAAACATAGCTCAGCTTATCACCCTTGGGAGAAGTTAACACAACTCCAGCTCCTGAACCTTGTGCTTGCTTAGACCCGTCAAAGTGCATGACCCAAGGCTTGAGACCCGGCGCAAGGGTGGTGCACTCAACTGTGTCCAATCATTAAGAAAATCAGCCAATGCCTGCGATTTGATAGCTGTACGAGGCACATAGTCAATGTGGTAAGGCCCCATCTCTATTGCCCACTTGGCAATTCTTCCTGTAGCTTCTGAATTCCTGATAATATCTGCTAAGGGTATTGAACTCACCACTGTGATTGGATGCTCCTGAAAATATGGTTTCAACTTTCTACTTGCCATGAAAACACCAAATACTAGCTTCTGCCAATGCGGATAGCGCTGCTTTGCTTCTGATAACACCTCACTAACATAATAGACCGGCCTCTGAACCGGGTTTTCCTTGCCTTCCTCCTTACGCTCGACCACCACCACAGCACTCACAGCCTGAGGCCCGGCAGCGACGTATAACAGCATGGGTTCCTTGGGACCCGGGGCCGCCAGAACTGGCGCTTCTGATAATTGTTTCTTCAGAGCTTCAAATGCTTCATCTGCTTCCTGATTCCACACAAAATTGTCTGTTTTCTTCAGTAACTTGTACAAAGGGATTGCTTTTTCTCCGAGCCGGGATATAAACCGGCTTAGCGCAGCCACACATCCTGTCAACTTCTGAACATCTGCCAATTCCTCAGGTTTTTTCAAACTCTGGATGGCTCTGATTTTTTCCGGGTTTGCCTCAATTCCACGCTCTGACACAATGAAACCTTTGCTGCTTTAAACTTTGCTCTGTCATCTTCTGTTGTTGGTTTTTGAGTGCCTTGTTGTCCTGCGGGTCAAGATTAGACCTGTAAGCTTTCAACTCCTCTCTAGCACAAGTTCGCTCTGCCAGGGCTGCATCTCCCTCGTCACATTCTGCTGTAATTTCTCTGTTACCATGAATAGTAATGATCCCCTTGGGACCCGGTATCTTCAACTGCAAGTACACATAACACGGCCTTGCCATGAACTTGGCAAAGACCGGCCTTCCAAACAACGCATGATAAGGACTTGGAAATTTCACCACCTCAAAAGTGAGCCACTCAGACCTAAAGTTATGGATAGACTCGCCAAAAGCAACCTCTAATGAAATTTTTCCCTCAGGTGTAGCTGACTTCCAGGAACTATACCATGAAATATTGTTGACGTTTTCTGTAACTGTGACTCCTTCAGACCCATACGCATAAATGTTTCCCAGTACAAGATATTAATGCTACTGCCACCGTCCATCAAATCCTTCTTTAACTCAAAGCCATGAACTTGAGGAGCCACAACTAACGCAAGCAGACCCGGGTGTTCCACCACATCCGGGTGATCTGCTCTACTCCAAGTAATAGTATGCTCTGACCATCTTAAATACCTTGGCACCCCTACAGCCACTGAATTAACTGCCCTTTTGACTATCTTTCTCTCTCTCTTGGTCGTGCCACTGGTATATATATGATATTGGCCAAGTTGCCTTGGCTGGTTCGAGAATCCACCCTGATTACCTGTATTTTGGCTGGGTCCTGTATTTCCAGTTGGTACCGCGTTTGCTCCAGTTAGAGGCCCCGCAGCCGGGTTAGCACTCAGGCCGGGTCCTCCACTCCTGTTTGCTCCTTGCAAAGCTCTCTGAATTTCATTGTTTTTCCACCTGTTCAAATCTACACACAGGGCCAATGAATGATTGGCGGGTCTGCCGTTCTTGCTATGACGAGGACACGGCATCCTGAAGGCCTCTTCAGTGCTCATTGGGCGTGTTCCTTGATAACTATTTCCACCACTGTAATTCCCATTATTTCCCTGATAACCTCTGTTTTCCTGATAACCTCTGTTTTCCTGGTAATTCCCGTCCATCCTTTGCCTCTGAAACCCGGCATTTGCATTTGCCACTAACTCTGAGTTTCCTTCCTGATGCCCACGCTTATGTTGATTCTGATTGTTGTTGTTGTTACTTCCCGAGCCATTGTTGTTCTTTCCTCCATTATTCGCAGCACCTTTCCCTTTTTCTTCCTCACTATCATCCTGGGTCTTGTCCGTGGCTGCGTGTCTGTTGCACGCATCCATCAACTCTGCCATTGTAACGGGCTTAACCCGGTGTCCCTCTTTCATGCGACCCAGCTTCTGGACCAAGGGAGCGTACTTGCAAGTTTTCTCCATCGATGAAATTGCATCCTTGGGCTCGATACCCGATGAAGAGTGCAGGATCTCCGTGACCCGGCCCATCCAGTGACGAGCTGACTCGCCCTTCCTCTGTACGCAACGATCAAGATCTTCAATGGAAAATAGTCGCTTGCACGTACCCTGAAAGTGCTTGACAAAAATTGTTTTCAACTCATCCCAAGAATTGATAGACTTCTCTGGCAGATTCTTGAACCACAACTTTGCTGCACCATCACTCATCATCAGATACATATACTTTGCACAAACGTTTTCTGTGGCGTTGCGTATACACATCGCCATCTCATAGCTGCTCAGCCAACTCGTCGGGTCTGTGCTCGGCTCATAATTGGCAATCTTGCTTGGCTCCTTGAACTTCTCAGGAAAAGGCTCTGCTCTAATGGCATCTGAAAGACACTTGGGCCCTGCCAAAGTGGAAGAACTTGCTAAAAGATTATTGTTACCCGGCGAGCTTGCAGATGCTGCTGGCACGGGACCCGGTCCTCCTTGTGGTACTCCAGCGGCAGGTGCTGCCGGGTTTGCATTAGCTGCACTCCTTCCCGCCCGCGATCTATTGACTATCTGCTGAGCCACAGAAATTGCAGGGGCGGGTTGATACTGCTGATTATTCTGGTTCTGGTTCTGCTGGGGCGGGATTTGCTGCTGTGCCGCGGCAAACCCGGCCAATGGCGGGTTCCCCCCGTGGCGACTCTTACTACGATATGTTGTGGAATGAAGCGCGCTTTTCTCCTTTGAATATTGAGCTTGCTGAACAACCGCAGTGCGTAACATGTCAATGGCACGCCGAGCTTCAACCTCTGCTGGCGAGTCTCCTAACGGAATACGATCAAGTGATAAAGTTGCGGCATACACGTTATCTGCGGATTGGAAAAGTGACCCGCCGGCGTGTGAAACCTTGGTGTTCTGGGCGGCAGACCCGGATTTCCCCTGGCTCCCCCAGCGAGAAGACCCGGCACCGCTGCGGCTGCAACTCCAGCTGCTCCTGTTCCTCTGTCTGGTTCTACATTTGTTCTAACAACTGGAGCCACCTGGGTTACACCAACTGGTTGATCTTCTGGGGTTCTAAACAATACTGCGGGATTTATGGCGTTTTCTCCTGGAGCCAGCCGGCTCTGGTGCCTCCTCCGGTGTGCCCTGGTCATCTCATTGAGACGATTTTCCTCATCCTCTAATTGCTTTCGCCTAACCTCCATATCTTGCTTCTCTGCCATTGTGTCTCTGCGCACCTGCTCCAAGGCCCGGCGTGCTGTATCCAACTCTATAGCTCTGGCTGCCGCGTTTTCTGGAGTAATAATCCTCGTGAGTGCTGTTGGATCTAGGACCAGGCCATTGTTAAACATGGCCTGGGCCCCAGTTGTGTTGTTTCTTTCCTCACCCTGAGCTCGGTTATTGAGAAAACCGAAGCTGTTCTTGTAATGCGCCGTGTTTTCACTTTCCTCTGACACTGAAGCCGGGTCTCCATCAACCCTTTGACCCGCCAATTCCAATACCGGTGGCAATTGTTGCTGCTGTTGACCCGGGCTAATAGCAGGTGGCACGACCGTTGATGGTGATGCTCCCGCGTTGATCGAAGGAGCGGTGTAAACCGCCACCCTCCTAACCGGGCTTGGGACGGACTCTTGTTCCTCTTCGTCCTCTTCTTCTACTCCATATCCGAACCGGCCTTCGAACAAGGGCAAGATCGATTCTGAATCTGCATAGTCCACCACATCACCCGGGATTGGAGCCGGGTTTCCCGATCTTTCCTCGTGCACGTCCAAGGGCAGTTCATCTTCAGCCGTACCAACTGATTCTTCTCCGTCAGATTGAACAATTGTGGCAGCTCCTGACACAGATTCATAGTCTCCATCACTAGCAGATCTAGTTGCAATCATACCAACAAAAACGTTAAACTTGCCAATTGGAATAACATCACCTGATTCAAGCAGATCTGATTCCGGCCCCCAGCCAGAATCATCAACGATGGGCTCTCCTTGCGAGTTGAGGATGATCTCGCCGAAAACATAGTTCTCTACTCCTTGCATTGCTTCTCCCATGATGGTGACACCTTTGGACGCGATTCCCACAGACGGCGCCAACTGTCGTGGGATAGATAACACGACAGATGCTACTTTGGGGTAGCTTGAGTTAACGGGCAAGGCGATACTGGCGTCTGGGAGATTGTTTAGCACTGCAGGGACAATGGGTTTACCCAGGTTCGGCCTCTCCATTGGAGATAAAGACCTACTTCCTGCTATCTTATTATTGATCTCGATCTCGATAACCCGGCTACGACAACAGAGCCGAATCTCGATCTAGGTTACAAGGTTGAGGTGTTTCTCTCGACGGTTCTCTCGCCTAAGCTTGGATCGTACAGGTTCCCTCCAACTAGGGCTCAGGGACCGGTTTATATAGACGACCGGGTCTCCTGGCACTTTACAATACGAACCCGGGCTCTACCCATACTCGGAGTCCTACTCTAGCTCTTCTAGCCTTCGTGTCCTCCAAGTCCCGAACCGCCTCTGGTCTTCTAGAAACTTCCCTTTCTGAACCGGGTTACCGCCAAAGCCTCTGGCCAGTAACATAACCCGTCCCATGCTGATGGTTAGCTGGCCTGGCCGGACCTCCTGCCTGGCGGTCACGCTTCCCTCTTCATGGGCCTACCGGGTTACCATCCCCCCATCAGTAACGTAGCAGCAGCACAAGTGACAATGGAGACAATGGTGCGGAAAATAGTTGATGACGTGTATATGGACCGGGGTTCACAGCTATCTACACTAGAGGTAAATCTCCAAACAAAGAACATGTGTTGGGTGAACAAATTACAGTTGGGCAATTGATAAAATTATGAGGGCATGACAACGCATATTATGATAAGATAAAGTTCACTGTAGTATTTAATTGGGCATTACAACAAATACATGGACCGCTTACCAGCCGCATCCATGCCTAAATAATCCACTTCCGAGATAACATCCGTGTCTCCCATTAGTATTTAGTTGCAAACAACAGATTATTGCATTAAGCAAAGTGTGTAATATAAACAAACGCATTAGACTTAACAGACGTACCCTTAAGCTAAGCATTTGTTATTTTATCCCTAGTGGCAACAGCACATCCACAACCTTAGACGTTGCTATCACTCGGCCAGATTACCGGAGGCATGAACCCATATCGAGCATAAATACTCCCTCTTGGAGATACAGGCAACTACTTGATCAGGGTAACCACAAGTACCGGAGATCATGCAAGATCTTAAATAAAACATTAGTATGATAACATGATAAACAAACTGATCATAAATCCACAATTCATCGGATCCCAACAAACACAACACCAATTACATCAGATGAATCTCAATCATGTATGGCAGCTCATGAGACTATTGTATTGAACAACATGGAGAGAGAGTACCAACTAGCTACAGCTAAGAACCTGTAGTCCATGGGGAAACTACTCACAAACCATCATGGAGGCAGAGTGGAGGCGGCGTAGTCGATGGAGATGGCTCCGAGGGTCAATCCCGTCCCGGCAGGGTAACGGAACAGGAACTTCTGACCCCAAAAACTAGGTTTCGATGGCGGCGGAGCTCGGGAGTGTTTCTCGTAAAATCCTTCTCGGGTTAGGGTTTTTCTTCACGGGGGCAATATATAGTCCAAAGGGCGGCGCGAGACGATGCACGAGGCAGCCACACCACACCTGGGAGCGCCAGACATGTGGGCCGCGCCCAGGTGGCGTATGGCTGCCTCGGGCTCTGTTTTGGATGATGCTCTAGTTCACGACGATCAGCAGAAAATTTGTGAAAACTTTCGCGACTAGACTTTTTCCGTTTGACGTCGTCTTCAGGTCGGTTCGGGACATCTTTAAAAAGTATCTGGTGCAGACAGATTTCAGGAAGACCAAGTCCTCCACCAACATGGCTTCTTTTGTCTTCTTGTCAATTTCCAAGTAATTCCTACACATCAAAGTGTAAAACAAGAACATTGTGCACTTTTGCCACTATTAATAGGTTAGTCCAATAAATGTCTAAAATGATATAGAACTATAATAAACACAGGTGGTATTGTTATAAAACAAGCATGGAACATAAAAAATTATAGATACGTTTGAGACGTATCAGACACCACTAGTGAACTGTGGACCCCGGTCCTATTTTGCTATATTGCTTACAACCGTTTGCATAGCTTTTCCTAGTCATTTGCTCGCTGATCATTTTTGCTCTCATATTATTTTACACATATATATTTAATTATTTGTGTTCAGCAAGCTGGGGAGATTGACAACCTTCCTGTTAGTTGGGGCAAAGTAGTTTGTTTGCGTTGTGTGCAGGTCCAAGTCTTCGTCCAGAACTTTGTCTGGCGCCAGACACCTCGTGGGGGCCTTCTCCAATCTTACTGGTTCGATAACCCTGGTTTTGCATCAAGGAAAAACTAAACTTCTGCTACGCTGCATCATACCTTCCTCTTGGGGTTTCCCAACAGGCTGATTAGGGCCGCGTCGGCCTGACACGATGGCAAAATAAATCTTGCCGAACCCCGCTCCCTGGGTCCACATGGAAAAATCATGCCTATTACCGCCCGCTTTTCAATTTTAGCCCTATAGAAATTTCGGAAAAAGCAATCCACCCCTCCCTCCCCACCCACGGCTGCCCTGCTAAACCAGCATGCGTTCCTGCAACCAAATGGGACGACATGGCCGTGCTAGCAAGCTGGCCTCACCCGTTTAGCCGTTTGTCGGGTTCTACTCGCGTGCTAATGGGACCAGTCTGCTAGGCACGGCCTGTTTGGCCACTATATTCTAGGGCGTGTTTTGTTGCTCGCGAAGCCTCCATGCAACCTATGGTCACCCCGTTTGGTTGCTTTCTGCATCATGTTTCTGGTCTGTACGAAACTTAAAACAGTGTTGAGCGAGACTGAATAGGAACGATCAAATCAGTCGTTTTTTCACGGCCAAGTTCTTAGGAGCTGACAGACCCACGTGGGGTGGCTACGCTGGTAAGTAACCTCTCTTCTTCTCACCTCTGTTGAAATCCATAAAATTGAGCAAGCTTGCAAGACTCAAATAAGGTAATGCCTTATTTAACATCTTCTTGCTTGTTTGCTGATGATAACATACTCTAACCCATGCCTTTATTACAAAAGCAATGTACGACCCATGTTCTATACGAGTGTACAACAATAGCGGGGGAATTTCCAATCTTTCAGCTCCGCTTCCGAAAAGAGAAAAGACTGATCTTTACGTCGGTGTTGGTTTTTCCAAGGAATCCCTTACTCCTCCACTTATGTCTCTAATCTATAAAAATATATAAAATATAGTTCAATTCAAAATAAAGTGTATATGAAAAATATGCATGTCGACAAGTATATTTCATTTCCATACTTGGTTTCGAGTTTCATCGATGGTAACTTCTCAATTTGATCCGATGTTCGAAACTTGTTTAGACAACGTTCGTAAAATTCATTACACTCGGTGGACCATTTGAAATATCCTTTGACGAGGAGGTTATCTCAACGTAACGCACAATTTTTATGTTGTATTTTTCTCATTCGACGGTCATATATGAGCAGACGTGTTTACACTAGGTTTAATGTAGGTCTCTTCTTCAACGTATCTCGCTTCCGCTCGTCGTGGTTAACTCCGATGTCGTCGCTGCACCGCCCGTTGCCGTCACGCCATGGTTCAGCTTGCCGCTCTTCATGGTGTTGTCACGTATATTGTTCAAGTGCGATGGTGTGAGGTAAGTTCATCACGTAGTCATAGTCAAAGGTAAGAGCATCTCCAGTCGCGGCGCCCAAATGGCCGCCCAAAGGCCTCCCGGATAGCCGTTTGGGCGCTGTCAGGACGGTTTTTTGCATTTGGGCGCCGTTGCTCCCCACTCGCGGCGCCCAAATATTATTCAAATACGAAAGTGAATACATTTCATTGAAAATTCGTTGAAAACAAACATAATTCGTTCAAATTTAAAATCTAGACCTAAATAGACCTAGATCTAGTACGTAGGGTGGCATGCCGGGCACCGGCAGTTGGGGCAGGAGCCGGCCCTTGCAGCGGCGAGCACAGGACCCCGGCGGCAGCGGGAGCAGATGCAGTAGAGGTAGCCGGTGGTCACCGCCGGCGGCGCAGGAGGTTGGGAGGCGGTGGAGGCGGCTATGTCTGCCTCAATGGCGAGCTGCATGTGGCCGGGATCCCACTCTGGCGTCGGCGGCCAGTCCTCGAAGCCGTCATCATCACCATCGACCTTCTCCACCTCTTGTTGAGGTTGCGGCGGAGGAGGTTGCACGCGGCCTTGTTCTGATCTTGCGCGACGAGCCTGCTCCGCCGCCTTGTAGCGAACCCTTCCCTTTCCATGCAGGCCGCGAAGTCCTCGTCGGAGGTGTTGGTGAGGACGTCGTCGTCGGAGTCGAACCAGCTCGCAGGCGGCTCGCGGGCGATGAGGGAGTTGAGACGGTAGGCGTGCTCTACCTCGATTTGCTCGTCCCAGTATGCCGAGTTCGGCTCGTACCTCGCGTCGTCATATAGCTCCGGCGGCATGGTCTGCTGGCACATGGCGATGTAGTCGAGGCGCGCCTACCGTTCAGCCTTGGTGCAACCGGGACGTGCACTGGCTTTGTCGCCCATCCCTCGGGGAGGCGGCTGTTCGCCGGTACCGGCGTGTTGGTGCGGATGAGCTCCCGCGCCTCGGCTTCCGTGAGCAGGTCCGCTGGTGAGGAGGTGGTGGCGGCGGAGGAACAGACGAGCCCGCCTCGTGGTCGTTCCACAGGGGCCGTGTTGCGTGCAGGCGGGCGTCAGCATGTTCTGCATAGCTTGCTCACAACGACGCTCCTGCGGGCCGCTGATACGTCTCAAACGTATCTATAATTTTTGATGTTCCATGTTGATATTATACCAATTGTTACATGTTTTGCATCCACTTCATATCATTTTTATACATTTTTTTGGACTAACCTATTAACAAGATGCCACAGTGCCAGTTCTGTTTTCTGCTGTTTTTGTATTCCAGAAAAGCTGTTCTGGAAATATTCTCGGAATTGGACGAAAATCAACGGAGGTCCCTATTTCACCGACACATACACGGAGTCCAAAGGGGAGACGGAGGAGCGCCAGGAGGCGGCCACACAAGGGCTCGGCGCGGCCCCACCTCCTGTCGCGCCGAGGGTGCGTGTGGGCCCCTCGGGTGCCCTCAGCGCCGCCCTTTCGCCTATTTATTCCCCCCGACGCGAAAACCCTAAATATCAGAGTCATATTCCACAAAAAGTTCCGTAGCTCCGCCGCCATCGAAAACAAGTTTCGGGGGTCAGAAGTTCCTGTTCCGGCACCCTGCCGGGACGGGGATTGACCCCCGGAGCCTTCTCCATCGACGCCACCGCCTCCATCATGCTCCGTGAGTAGTTCCCCCAAGGACTACGGGTTCTAGCAGTAGCTAGTTGGTACTCTCTCTCCCATGTACTTCAATACAATGATCTCATGAGCTGCCTTACATGATTGAGATCCATATGATGTAATCGATGTTGTGTTTGTTGGGATCCGATGAATTGTTACATTATGATCAGTCTATTCATTAAATTTTGTGAGTTATTGTTGCTGCAATCTTGTTGTGTTTAATGCTTGTCATTAGTGCACGAGTGGCATGATCTTAGATTTAAGCTCTATAATTGTTGCTTAGATTGTATCTACAAGTTGTTTGCACATGTATTTGTCCGAACCCGAGGCCCCGGAGTGACAGCAACTGGGATAACCGGAGGGGATGGTTTTGATATGAGGATCACATGTTTTCACCAAGTGTTAATGCTTTGCTCCGGTGCTCTATTAAAAGGAGTACCTTAATTACAAGTAGTTTCCCTTGAGGCCCCGCTGCAAACGGGCTGGTAGGACAAGAGATGTTATGCAAGTTTCTCATTGCGAGCATGTATGACTATGTATGGAAAACATGCCTACATGATTAATAGACTGGATGTCTGTCTTAATGCTATTTCAATTATGTCAATTGCCCAACTGTAATTTGTTCACCCAACACTTGTTCTTGAGAGTTACCACTAGCGTAGATAGCTAGGAACCTCGGTCCATCTGTAATCATCATTGCTTTTCCATCAACCCCACGCAAACAACTATTTTCTGGTGCCATTGCTTCTGTGTTACTGTTATATTGCTCTCATATTACTGCTGCTTTCACATCACCCCTGTTACTAGTGCTTTTCCAGGTGCAGCTGAATTGACAACTCCGCTGTTAAGGCTTATAAGTATTCTTTGTCTCCCCTTGTGTCGAATCAATAAATTTGGGTTTTACTTCCCTCGAAGACTGTTGCGATCCCCTATACTTGTGGGTCATCAGCCGCCGTCTCCGCCCGGCGACGCTCGCGCTCTTCCTTCGTCACACGAGCACTGATGTCGCGACGGGGAGGCGCCATGACTAGGTGGTGGAGTGGAGAGGGGTGGAGATGTTTGTGGTGGAGACGGCGAAGAACCCACTTATATAGCGGCCGGGGAGACGAACGGATGAGAGCGCCTTAACTTCGGGCGGCCAACGGCTCGCCTGCCACACCATTAACGCCGACGCTTCAAAAGGCGCGCTCGCCTGCATTGACGCCGTCGTGGCGCAGACGCTTACTCGCTGCAGAGAGGCGAAGCGACGTCTCGTTGCGCCCGGCTGGGAAACCGAGACGCCTCACGCCATTAATTCGATTGACCAGCCTGCACTAGGCCTCGTGTCTCACTGGCAGGCGTGGCCCACGCATCGGAGGGTAGGTGGCGTCGCGCGCGTTGTGTTTGGGCCGCCCGAGGTCACCCAATATAAGGGCGTGGGCTGAGCGTGCCGGACTGAAAACGGGGCCGCGCCGGACCCAATTCGCGTTTGGGCGGCTCGAAGGGGGTGAAAAACTATCCGACACGCCCCAAACGCTTTTGAATCGCCCCGATCGGAGATGCTCTGAGAGGAACTAAATACCGGTGCCTAAAAACTCACTGGACGCGACTAGGGAGTGCTCGGGCACCCGTTTGCGCTATGGGGTGCCCCCCCTGTCCGAAAGCGACAACTACCAGAAATGGAAAGTTCCCCCCCCCCCCCCCTCTGAAAATGGAAAGTTCGGTCCCAAGCCAGTTTTGGCGTGGCGCGGAAGCACGCGGCGCCCGTGATTGGCCCTGAAACTCCACCCTGCAGACGGACGCGACCCAAGCTCATTAAATACAGTTCTGGGTCGATCCCCAGGAATGCAACCTAGCTGCTGCTTCTCTTTTTCCTCCCCGCACCCGCCAGCTGATTCTCTTCTTCCTCCAGCTGCCGGCAGGAGGAGTTTCTTGAGGAAAATACATCAGAAATCAAAGGAACAGCCACAAAAAACCATGGCCAGAAACACTCAATCACCAACTAGTTCCATCATCTACACCGACCCAAAAACTTCAGAAGTACATCAGTTCGAAAGTTTCCAGGAGAAGATCTGGTGCAAGAAATCCATCATTGACATCCAGGAAAAGCTGCAGGTAAGAACAGATACAACAAAATACCTTCCTGCATAGATATACCTATCTTCAAACAATAGAGTAAAAAATTCCTGCACATAAACACCTGACTGCAATAAGAACACAACACCCCACGCAGAAAACTTCAGGAACTACATCATCTTGGGAATTTCAAGAAAATCACAAAGTGTTGGTAGTAGTTCCTGGGAAACAAAACAATAGTAGTACTGCTGGTAGTAGTTGCTGCAAACAATAGTAGTACTGGAAGTAGTCTTGTAGTAGTTCATGCAAAAACATGGCAAAACAGAGTTTCTAAAAGAGTAACAAGGTTCAGAGATGGAGCATGTCCACTGAAACTACAGCTAAAAACAGGGATGCGATCTGTAGTTTTCTCCCAGAAATCCAAATGTAGAAACAACAGTGTTGTTTCCATTTTAGTTTGAGCATGTCTTGTTAGAACCTGAAACTTCTTTAGTGTAACTTTCTCCCAGAACTCCATGTTTGCGCACAAACTAAAAAAGGCAAGCAGTACATTGTTTTTATTCCCCTGACCAACTTCTTCATTTTGGTCATCAGGTTGCAGAGGTGGGGCATCATCCTGCTGTGGGGGTGGAGCATCTTCTATATCATCTTGTAGTACTGGGTCTGTAGGTTCATCAGGGGCACGCACTTTCAGTTGCAGCCTCTGCTTCATTCCTTTAAACTTTGATCCAGGCTTGGGCAAACTTTTAGGTGTCCGAGAGCGTCTCATAGGTACGAGTGGAATCACCATATGGGTCTGTAGGATTCCTTACTGAAACTGAAAAGATAAAGCATGTTACTGAAACTACATTTTCCAAATGGTAAGTGCAGATTATTTAAAAAATGTATGGATTCATCAAGAAAAAAAACATGGAACAGGTAAATAAAGGAGCATGACATGGAGTATACATCCAACTTATACAATATGGGTAATGAAACTACATACGAACATTCAAGAGCAAAAATAATGAAAACAATGTTATGATAGTGCTTTCCATAATGATTAGCATTTTTAATTTAAAAACATACATTTAGATGATATATTAAACCATGCATCGACACTGAAAACTACATGTAGGCTATATACATATACATGTGCTTTATACAGCTAAAAAATACATCAGAGTTAATGAGTGGAAAGCTAAATATACACACATAAGGACACATGTGAATATATAAAAGTACATCAAGAAAAACGATTAGCTACATCAATTCAGACAATGTAAACTTACATGACAGCTAAGTCTGATATATCATACATGCTAACAAAAAAATGCAAGCAAAAAATCTGTGGTTACTCTCCTAAACAACCACACCACCAAAAATCAGGGCACATAGTTCAAGTACCCCCTTTAAAATATCTGTAGTAAACTATATGTAATACACATCCAGAACATCCAGACTAGTCATCAAAATTGTAGTGCATAACTAGTTCTGGAACTGCACAAAGTTGATGTTCCTTATGTCCTAGATACATTACAATAAACAAACAAGCTAAATGGTGTAGAAGTAGAACACATAAAACAACATGTAAATAGGTGAGAAGTTGATGTTCCTCATGACCTAGATAACTGCATCACAATAAACAACACGCCAAAAAATGGTGTAGACCACATAAACTACATGTGAGAAGTCTCTAATCATGTAATTTGTAGGGCAAACCTACATCTATAAGACCAAAAATCCCAAGGGATTGCAGCTGCTTAAATGAAGATGTACATGTAGATCCAGACTCACCAGTCCCAAAAATCTCACCTGAACTTGATAGTCCTTATGCACACAACCTGTAAAAACAGTACACATATACTACTCATTAGAAGCAGAAATTAAAAACAAACATCTACATGCTATGTTAAACCATCTATCGACACGGATAAGTATATGTAGGCTGTATACATATACATGTACTGAAAAAACATCAGTGCTAATGAGTGGAAAACTAAAATATACGTAGAAAATGACGCATGAGAACCTAAAGTACAACAAGTATTCAATTAGCTACATCAATTCTGTATGAGAACCTACATGACATCTAAGTCTCTAAATGCAAACAAAAATCAGAGGAGAAACTTGCATGGTAGCAAAAACAAAGAATCAGAGTGTACCCCTTGCATATCTGTAGGAAACTACATTTAAATACACAGAGACTGAACATCAATTTTGAAGAGCAAAAACTACTTCTATAACTGCACATAATTAAATGCTCCTCACAAAAAAAACACTCATCCCCCTAGATAACTACATCGCTGTACACAACACACCAATTCGTGTAGATTATATGCTGCACGCCAAAAAAATACATGTAAGTATGTAACTAGGCTGCATAGCTACAAAAAAAAACACTAATCATGTATTTTACAGGGCAAAAGTACATCTATCAGACTATCTCACGTGAGGGTTGCAACTACAGGATACATGGATGTACATGGGGTTCGGACTCACCAATTCCAGAATCTCAACCGAAATTGCTAGTCCTTGTACCCAGAAAACCTGCAAACCCTACATAACAAGCGCAGTACTGATTAGAAGCCAGGAATCAAATCGGAAAAAATCCCTAGAAAATCACGCAAAAAACCACCAGAGAGAGAGTACTTGAGTTATAGCTTGGCTCACCTGAACGAAAACAAAGAGAATCGAACTCGGTGTTGTTGAATCGAAGGAAATCGGCCGGTCCGCGACTTCGCGACAAGCCCGAGGAGGAGATGAGGAAGGATCCACTCCGCTTCTTCGAATCCACCGAAAAGAGCACGACAAGTCGATGGAGAAGCTCGACGCACGCGTCCCTCGGGTATCTGAAGGTCAGCGATGCCGGATATCGTGGTCGACGGAGCTCGATTCCGCGGAGGGAGCTGAGCAGGAGACCGAGGTGCAGATCCGCTCAGCTACTCCGAATCCACCAAAACGAGCGCGACCAGGGATGGAGAAGCTCGCCGCGGACGTCCTATAGGTTTTTAGAGGTCGGCGGCGGCAGGGATCGCCGGCGACGAGTGAGATTCGCGAGGGGCGAGTAAGGGGACGGGAGCGAGAGAGGAGTTCTCCTCGCGGGCGAAACGGGAAGGGGGAGAACGGCTCGTTTCCCAGAGGATTCAACGCGGTGCGGTTTGTCGGGACGCGAGACACGCAAGCACTCGTTTCGGGCCGCACGATGGCAATCGGACGGCGCGCGCGGGTGGGCACGATTTAGAGAGAAACGAGTGCGCAGGCACGAATTAGATTTTGCGAAACTCATTTCCTGCCGAACGGCCTGTAACATTGTGGGCAAATTTGGGTCAGGCCGCGTTTTTAGTCAGCTAGAGTCCGGTGAGTCACGGATGGAACGGTTCCGTTCTGCTGGAATGGAATGGTCCATTCCATTCCTTCCCATTCCAAAACCGAACAGACCCTAAGGATGACTCCAACGGGGCGACCCATCGAGTCCGCGCGCGTCCGTCCCTGTCCGCGGGAGCCAAAAACACGGCCCAACGGGGCGACGCAAACGGACCGCGGTCCGTTTTTTGGTCCGCCGCGACACATTCCTGGCCCAAATTTGGGCCACCGATGCGTCGGGCCCGGACGCTCACGGACCGTTCCTGCATCCTCCCCGTGTACGCCCTGGCCCCGCGTGTCATCGTCTACAACGGCCACCTACCCGCAATAACTGTGGGCGGTGGAGCTGTATAAATCGCGCCGGCCGGCCAAACCCTAGGGCACAAACCCTAGCACTCCTCCCCAATCGCGCCGGCCGGCCAAACCCTAGCCACGGCGGCCACCATCTCCAAGCTCAGATCCACGCGCCGGAATGGATCCGCCGCCGCCGCCGCAGCATCTGGTGGACGAGGTCGAGCGAGCGCGTATGAGCGCGCGCGGGCGCTATCGCGGCAGCTTCTCGCGCCGGATGGCGACCAGCCCGGCATGGGCCGGCATGATTCCCTAGCCGCCGCGTCCGCGCCTGACGGACGCCCAGAGGAATGCGGTGGAGGCGGCGTTCGCGGACTGCGCCGACAGCGACGAAGAAGAGTACGCCGCCGGTGTCGCGGCGGCTGCTGTCGCGGCGGCCGGTGTCGCGGGGGATGGCGCGCCGCCGGAGCCTCCCATTGGCGTGGGCGGCCCTGCTCACATCACCGAGGAGGAGGCGGTGGATGCAGCCCACATGCAGCTGAACGCGCAGAGGGCGGCCGCGTTCATGTCCGCCGCGCGCGCCTATGCCGACGCTGCAGTGGAGGAGGAGATGAAGCAAATGCGCCACGCCGAAGAGTCCAAGAAGCGCGCGGCGAGGCGCAAATGGCACTGGGAGGCCTTGCCGGCGGCCGAGGCCGCGAAAGGAGCAGCAGCTCCACCTGATGTCATATCCCCGCCGGCGTGGCTGCCTATGTGCGGCTCATTTTCCACTAATACCGCGCCCGCTACGTGTTTCGTAGCTACGAAATGATCAAAAAAGATTGAGTCAGCCAGCCCTGTCTGGCCATGGCCGCGATGAAGGAAGAGCCAGCAAGTCCGTTGCAGAACGGGCATGCTGCGTGACGTTCCTCAAGGCCGCAGCACCTCTTTGATCTTCCCCCTTGCCGGCCGGTGGTCGGTTATTAATTTTCTTCAAGTTTAGATTTAGGTTTTAGGTTTTAATGTTAGGAGGAAGTCCTAAATTTACTATGTAATTTTAGTTTTAAAAATGTAATCCTAGTATTAAAAAAAAGTTTGGGGAAAAAAATGGCAAGCGGACTCAATGCGTCGGCCCCGTTGGGGGCACTGGCCAGAAAGGAGCGGACATGGGCCGGACGCGCGTCCGTTCCCCGACCCAAACGGACAAAACGCGGACCAAACGCGCGTCCGTTTGGGTCGCCCCGTTGGAGACCTCCTAAATGCTTGCACCTGCTCACCGACCAGCCGACAGCCCCCCTGCCTTCCCCAAACGCCCAAATCCTCCGAACCAAGAAACCAAGCCATGGAACACGGCGACACTGCCACCGGCAGCGGCGGCCGCGGCGGTAGGGGAACGAGCATTCAGGCCACGGCCCTAGACGGCATCGTGAACGTGAACTCTCTCTTCACCCTTGCCGCCTTCCTCGGCTTGGCTTGGTGCCCCTCCTCCGACGGGCCCGGCCTCGCCGACGGCGCCGACCACCTGGGCGCATGCGCGGCGGGGGACCGCATCGAGTCCGACCTCGTCACCTTCCACGTCCTCGCCTTCTCCTGCTTCCTCTTCTCCAGCCTCGTCGCGCTCTGCCTCAAGCAGATCGTCCGCACCTTCCCCCACTACCGCCGCGCCTCCCAAACCGCCGCCGGATCCGCCGTCAGCTGGACGGTGAAGATCAACCGGGCAGCTCTCCGGGTGGAGATTCTATCGTCGGCGGTGGGTTCCGTCTGCTGGTGCGGGTTCCTGATGATGGCCCTCGTCAACGTGGTGCAGGTGAAGCTCGGCCGGCTCGGATGCGGCTCCGCGGCATGGGGCGCTGTAATCCCGCTTGTAACGCTCGTGCCGACCGCCATGCTGATCTACATTGGCATCGTCTTCTACGCTTTCACCCGTTAGCTCGAATCGGATCGAGTAGCTCTACCTCATGCTTCGGTTGAATTTTGTTATGCTTAGATTATGCAAGCAACAGATGATTGATGAGAGAGTGCAGTGAGATTGCTAGTACAGTAGATTGCAACTGAGATGCCTGTGAACGTGTATCACTAAATTTATGCGTCTGTTCTTGTTGTGTAACTACTGCTTATGGCAGTTACTCTTTCCGTTTTTTAATATAAGATGTTTTAGGTGGTTCACATGTTGTCTATATGCATACTAAAATGAGTGAACATGCACATAAAAATGTGTCTACATACATTTGTGTGCATGTGCATGTGGACAAAAGCTAAAACATCTTATATTAAAAAACGGAGGGAGTAGCAGTTAGCGCTGCCTAATTATCTTGCTTGGCTTATTTGTTTTTCGCAAGCCAATCTATTGTGATGTGTAAGTTGCTAATTTGCTATGCAAAGTCCAATCTACCAAATGCCAAGATTGCTCTGACCTGCATATATCAGTCCAACAAGAAAAACATCATCAGTACTTTCGTAAGTACATTGTGAATGCACTTGTCGGGCAATCGTAGTGGCAGACACTACATGTGTGTGTTCGTCTCTTTGTACTTGGAGAGAAAATAAATCTGAAGCAAAAGAGATTTAATGCCATATGAAAGCAATATATCTCGAGTTCTGTAACATTGTCAGCAGAGGAAGACGTACAAAAAAAATGTGTACGAACTCATTCATGTAGTCACATGTAGCTGATCATGTTTTCACTAATTGACAGAGATATATATGAAGTTTCAGCTGTTGACGTACTTGCGTCGACGAGTCTTTTTCTTTTTGGTGTGCCCTCACAAGAGCACCGAATGATGTTGGTTAGTTAACTTTCTTCGAAGTGTTTTAGCACAATTATGATTTTGAAAGAACATCAACCATATCAGGACATCCCTGAATGCATCAAGTTGGTCGGATTATTTGCATGCTTCATTTGATCATTTGAATGCATCAAGGTTAGTTTAGAGATGGTTGTGCGTGGTAATGGGACTCGCTTCTACACTGGTTGGGATTTTTTGTTTTCGTTTCGGTGGAGACTTTCTTGTTGCAATTCTTTTCGTCCCAACATTTTTGTTTCAGGCCAATGCATCTACCAGTACAGATGATTTGTACAATGACGTGGTGAAGATATGCATGCACGTAGGCAAAACTGTGAAAGCGCTACCTTAAGTGTCAACTAGGAGGCATACACAAACCAGCATAATCAACATATTCAACTACCCAAAACCAAATCGAAATGGCGAAATCTTGGAGAGGAACAAACAATTCAATTTCCTCTGATTGCCGGAGCTACAAGTCAGCTGGATGCATCACCAAGCACTGGGACATGCTCCAGTTTCAACAATTTAACTATGCCTAGTAGATCTTCCCGATGCACTTCCGACGGGTACTTTCTAGCAGCCTAACATAACCAGAACATGCCAAGACTCCAATCCATCTCCGAGGAGCCTTCGCGCTTATTTTTGTAATTCTGCAGCCAAGCTGTTACTAATAATGGTATCACATCTTTAACTCGGGGAGGAGCAAATTCGACGAATTTCATTGTTATATCATACAACGGAGCACATGCAACAACATCAATGTTGACGGTAACTGCGACAATAATAGAATAATTGTTCTCATAAGCATACACTCAAACCATGAAGTGAAGGTACCTCTGCTTTTGCGAAAGGCTTGCATACATATGTTAACAAAAAAAAAATCACCGTGAAAAATATGGACGTCATGCACCTCATTGACAACCACTCATTCTGGCCCAGTCCACAAACTGCATTCCTCCATAGACATTATTTGCAAAGCGCACGCCAACAGTGAATGCCAAAGAGGCAGCTGGGACACGCTTGCCAAGAGGTGAACCCTCCACAACGCGCTCGAGAGCATTAATAACTTGATAACGGGTGTTGGACGAGACACCAAGGAACACACCTGAAACAATCAGGAAGATCATATTTAGGGAGCTTCCTTATATGCAGTTCGGCAAATGGAAGTACAGCCATATTAAAGAAATAAATATCTAAAATTATTTGCATTATGGAGTATTTAGCAATCTCAGATGCTGCTAACTGCTCCAAAGTATATTGCTCACATATATAAGCATATCACATATTGTACCCTCATCATGCGTTCAAAATTGTTCATATATACAAGCACAATAGTTATGTATCCTATTTGTACAATTATGAGAAAAGAGATGCTCGAATTGAAAACACAGCCTTTTAGATTCCAAATCACCTATTGGCAGTACAAAACTACAAATAGATTCAAGCACAAGACTTGAGAAGTGCATAGGATACATCTATGTAAAATTTTATTCAACCTTTTCTCCTTTATTGTCCTTTTGCCAAAAAAAAAAGGACCTCGATCTAGCACATGGTTATAAGCAAAGTAGCAAACAAAGTCCCATGTGTGATTTATTGAAATAACTATATTCATTATCATCTATTTATCGAAATACATCATGTATTGAACCTTCTGTATTTCAGACAGTACACAGCACAGTAATAGAGGAGAAACATAAATCCAATAATATACATTTTACAAAAATTTAAGGGGAAAAAGACCACACAACCCCCTGAGCTTTGACCACTCGACTACTTAAAACCCTCAAGTTTAAAACAGGATCTCCTACACCTCGTTTGGCAGGCCGGTATTGCCCGGACTTCCTGAGTATTTTCCTGGCCCAGCCTGAGGTCGCCGATAATCCCCACTAGCATGTTTGGCAGCCCGGGTTTGGATAGGCTCAGCCCCAAAAATCCAAAAACACTCGGATACCCATGTAAATCAAAACGCAACCTTCCCCTCGTGTTTTGGTCGCTCTCACCTTAATGTGTCGTGGTTCCCGGCGGCACAGCCAGCTTGCAGCGACGCGAAACTCGCCCGAGATGCATAGCTGTCGACGAGTTCCTCACATCCCGCGCTGCCCATGCCACTCCGCCCCGCATCGGCAACAGCACATCTATCCACCTCATCCCTCGACGCCACCAATTTAATCGAGGATTGAGGACCGGCTACTTCAACGAGGCCAATTTCATTGGTGAAGGCAGCTTCGGGAAGGTGTACAGGGGCAAGATCGCCAAGACCAATGTGCAAGCGAGTTCGATAGCTACTGGTCCTGATTCTACTCTGTTTTGAGAGCCCTTCCGCGATGCAAGGTTGATTGATATTTTTTCTTACATGCATTTCAGATGAGCAGATGGTGGCGGCGAAGCAGCTGAAGCGGGAAAGTGTGCAAGGGAGGAAGGAGTTCTCCGGTGGAGGTGCTGATGCTGACGGTGTTCAGCATACAAACCGCGTAGCTAGGAGACTAGAGGTTGCTGGTAATTACATGCTGTTCGGCAGCTTGGACAGCCATCTGTGGGTTCTGGCTTCTGTCTTAATTTTCTTGTGATTGTGTAGAAAGACATGATAGGTTCATTCCTCATGCTTGAATGTTCTAGTAGTTCAGGAACATTGGTTTGGTTATTTTCTGATAGATTCAGAATAGGACACTGTCTTATTCATCAGATCTCAAGCCATGTTACACAATTTTGCCCTATGATTTTTTTTCGGTTCTGTACCAAAAAGTATACTGCTCCCTCCGGTCCACTTTAAGTGTCATGAAAAAAGAACTGACCACGTACAACTCTTACCCACGACAATTATTTGTGATCAGAGGGAGTAGTTTTTTCTTAAGATCTGTATTGGTTTGTTCTTATGTGATAAAAATTCTTATCTTTCAAATCCTGGGAATTGTTGCAATTTTGAAACGTTTTTGTTCATGTGCTGCTATAAAAACTGTATCTTTTATAATCTATGTTGATTTGCCTTCCTTGAAGCTTGGCATTGCTGTTATGAATTTGTGTACCAAACGGCATTTTTTATGAGAAGGATTGTAGGGGGATAGGTGAGGGACGTGGTTTCACCCAATCCCTGCGGGGGGGGGGGGGCTTGTCAGTATGTCTCTCCCTCTCCTTCACCTCCGATGCCGCCCTTCCGTTCTAGTCCGCCGGAGGCAACAGTCCACCAAATCCATGCACAATTGCCCAAGCTCAGCAAGAGTAAAACAACGGACATACAAAGATGAGTAACGAAAAAGACATGGGGACAGCTACACGGAAAGTGTCTTTTGCTCCCGAGCTTCAGTGCTCCCTCCAATTAAAAAATCAAAATCATTTTTATAAGTTTAAAAATATCTGCAAAAATATCCGGACATAGGCAATGATGTATCACACAAACGAGCAAAATATCAACTTCAAATACTATATATTATGGGCTACACAAAAATAACAAAATCTCATAAAATTTAGAGTTTGAAAATATGCATATCTGGATTCACACTTTTGTCATTTTTGTGTAGGTCAGAATACGACATATTTAAAGTTGATATTTTGCACGGTTGTTGGATATGCTGTTGACTACATCCGTATTTTTTTCAGAATTTTTTGAAACTAATATTAAACTCATTAATATGATTATCGAAAAAAAAATTTATTGGAGGGAGCACTGCAGCTCGGGAGCCAAAAATCTCTTCTCATAGCTACAACACTACAGAGTGGGGCATGAGAGGAGACGGGGGCTGGTGTGGCTATATGGGTGAACGGTGCAGCAGGAGACGATTGGACTATGTAGCCGGGAAGAGATGAAGGCAATGTGGTAGGAACTGCCGCATGGCCAATGCCGAGTCATCCACCACTTAATCTACAACAGTTACAAACCACCTCAGTGCTTATTTGAACGGCTTTTGGGTAGTTTGATGAGCACAAAAGCTAGTTTTGAACTTGAGGGGGTTAAGTAGTCAAGTGATCAGTCATCAAACCTTAGGGCTGTCTAGGGACTTCTTTCAATAATTTATAAATAACCTCACTAAGGCAAAACATCTTATCACTTACCCCACAAAGCAGAAGTTTTTAGAAGGGGTGGAACAGGTACATCATGCTCTGACTTCTTTACACTCCTGCATTACAAATTTCAAGGAAACAATAAGTTCTGAGACGCATAAATAATAAAGAAATGAAAAGTAGACATATTGCATAAATGTTGTCATGAAAGTACTCATCTTAGAAAACACTAATTAAAAGGTAGTATGTTTCGCCGTAGGTAAAGTACAACTACATCGTGAACATAATTAAGCACATTCGAAATCAGAACTTGGATAACAAAAACAGCGTTCAGAACTTATCTGTTCAACTTGAGTATTGGAATGACGACAAACATATACAGTATTTTATAACCAGTATTGTGGCATTGTGCTTGTTCCTCTAAGAACTGATCTCAACAACAGATGTAACTGTATGAGTAATTTATGTATTACAAAGAAAAAATCTATGGATTCTATGCACTACATTTCATAGGAGAAGCTTCTGATGACTTGAACCTCTTGGAAAATATCACTATGTTATGGTGTAATCAAATACGATTTGGGGCAAATTCATATAAGATTCAAAAAGGCATGACATTTCGTTCTATGTTTCCTATACATGTATTTATATTGAAATCGTGCAAAACAAAGAGGCCTTAGCATTCGCACATGCTATGAGATACTCCAACAGTTCGTAAAATAGGGTGTATTTTGACTGTCCAGGTACGAGTTTTGACCGTAAATTACTTGTAAAATATTTTGTCAATGGTTACAAAATAAATATGAGAACGTGTTTTTCAATATGAATCCAACAACTAAAATTTTCTGTAATATATAAACTACATATTATATTGGATTATTTTTTGGTCAAACGTGAATTTTGGAAGTCAAAATATGACTTACATACACAAACGGGTCAATAGTATTCTCTTAATCTTTGTAGCATCAGACACGATTATGAAAACCTAAGGCAAAGGTGATCTATATATGTCTATGGTTACTATAAGCCCGTTTGGTTGCTATTCATAGTGCCACACGATTGATACAAATTTGACCAAGTTAGGTAGGTGTTTCGTTCAACTACGGCTTTGGTCACATTCCTTACATAACAGCTTGACCCAGTGTGCCATACACTTGTTGACCTAACCTTATAGCTAGCCATGTCGAGCCAAAGTGCGGCTAACAATTTGTTGACCTAACCTTATAAAAACTGCCAATAATTGTGTGACGAAGTAGTGCAAGTTTGGCACTCGGGCAAACATGTCCTATCTTTACCATCATACACATTGTGTGCTAATTTTCCTTTTTTATTTCAACGTTTCTTGATTATTCAAGACAAATCAAAATTTATTTCAAATGTTTATGAGCTCTAACAAACTGCATGATGAAATAAATTTATCATGCTAATAGTAGTTACTGCTAGAGGGCCTAACAGAATAGAACTATACATAGACAAAAAAACAGTTCAATATGCCAATAAATCATCCACATATTGGTGACAACATTGACTTTGACATAAGGAGAAGTACAATACCGTTTTGCAGTCATTATCAAGTTTGCAATTCCTTGTCCCACAAGACCACAAGAAAATCCAACCGCGCCATATAAAAACCCCTGTTCTCAACATAGGGTATTCCAGATATTAGAAGAGGTAATCTGTTTTTAACACTTCCGGATCAAAACAAGTACTTCAGTGAACACAAAAGTTACCTTGAAAAAGTATGATCCTATCCGCTGTTGAACGGAAAAACTGTATCCTGGCCTTTCAGCTTCAAAAACACTACATGAATTCAGATTTCATCAGCATTACACGGGATGAACAGGTGAATGCACAAGTACAAACACTAATGAAGAACGCTCCCAGCAAATTATAGTGGCACAAAGAGAAATCAGATCAACGTGCAACAAGCAAGGGAAATGGAAGATAAGGCTAAAATGCCAAGAAAGGTATTTAACTGAATAAATTATCTGGTGGCATGTAAAACTCCTAGAAAGAGAAGTAGGCACTCAGCAACATTATGTTTCAATCTCATCAGCAGCTAGGACTGCTGTTACAGTTTACAGCTAGAGGTTATTTGTACCAGTCTAAGCATCAGTTTCTCACACGGATAGGATTGATAGATTGGCGAACATTGCCTCTTTTTAGGGGTGTGCTTGGCCTTACTTAGTGTCTTGTTTATGGAGATTACAGCATAAAAGACAATAATCTAGATTGCAAAAAAGTTAAAGACAAGGATTTACAGGACATGATGGCAAGTTATGCATCTGGTTTTGCACAACTTACAAGTTATATGTACAGCTAAAATGTACATAGAAATATTAAATGGCATTCATGTCGAGACATAATGAGAGTCACGTGAGATTGAGTTATAACAAAACATACTGCTATCCACATCACATAACTGTTAACATAGTTCATAAGTTACCTGCTCGGGAGAGCGTCATAAGCATGCCTAACACGCCCAAGAAGACCTGCTGATGCAGACCCCCCACGGAATCGAGCATATGGTGCCAACATGCCTACTAAAGCTACATTAACAACTACGCCTACCAACATATCCGCTGCATACAACTCAAATTCTGACCAAAACTCATCGCCTCTCTTCTGAACCTCCGCAAAAGTGGCACAACATGTGTCAATAACTATCTGCAAAATGGTCCACCAACACAATCAGTCAACAATCCTACCAACAAACACTTACCATTGTGCATATACTCCCATCTAAGATAAAGAAGTGAACCTACCTCTGTCCCAATTTTGAAGAGGAACGCAGGATCAACCAGCATCCTGTTCCGGAGAAGCCCGCAGGATCTAACAGCAGGACCCAGGGGCCAAGCTGAGGCCTAGCACATCCAAACAGGAAAATAATTCCGAGTCAGACACATCGCAATCCAAAAAGACGCATAAGAAGAACAAGAGCCCTTTCCAACAACCTGCATGTCCAAGTATCTCAGCAGCAGCAGCTTCTGAATCCCGACATTCTTGGCCGCCTCGATCATATCGGCGGGCAAGCTGGGGAAGCTAACCCCTCGCTTCTCCACCTCCTGGACCACCTGCTCGAAGCTAAGGATGGGCCCAAACTCATCATCCCCTTCGTTGTCGCCATCAGCACCACCGCCACCAGCGCCATTATCCCCATCTCCACCGCCGCCGCCGGGCGGGAACTTACCATTCCCGCCGGACCCGCCAACATCAGCAACCTCCCCGCCCTTCTCTTGAAGCACGGTCGGTTGGGCAACGGCGGTGCCCTCCTCAGCGGAACCGGCAACCTCGCCCGCCTCTGGCACGACGACCGCTGCACCGGAGGTGGTGGGGGCGGCACTGCCATCCGCACTGGCCCGCGGCGGCAGCTGGCAGCGGATTCCTCTAGCACTCCACCTCCGTGCGCTCGGGTACGAACAGCCGCTCGGCCTAGCGAGAGCGGCGCGGCATTTGGCGGCGCCGACGCGGGCGTGCAGGCGAACGCTCGCGCACGAGAAGGCCATGCTCATGCTCTCCCCCGCCGCGCTACACCTGCCAACGGAACGCACGCGCAGATAGATACGGTCAGATTGAAATGAGCAAACACAGAAGCAAATCCTAAAAATTCAGAGCGGGGGAAATCGGGGCACGGGAGGAGAAGCGCTTGCCTGCAGGACCAGCGGAGATCGGGTGGCTTGCTCCGGGGTTGGTGGAATCGATTTGGGCTGGCTGGATGTAGAGCGGCCGGAGGAGTATGGGGGGTTGGTGGCGGCGGCGGCGCGGCGCGAGGAAGAAGTGTGGGCAGTCTGTCAGGTTTTGGGGTTTTGTAGCGGCTCGCGGGGAGAAGGACTTGGTTACGCTGGCACGTGGGGTGTGCGCGTTTTGTTCTGCAGTGAAGTGGGACCGAAGCGAGGTGGACGTGCGGCTGAGAGGCTGCAGGTGGGATCCATATTGCTTTGTTTGACTTACGGTCAACTGCAGGCCGACGGGACCGAAGCCTTTTTTGTTCGACTTTCCAGTCAATTGGGCTCGTGGGGTATTTGATATTTTTTTTTTCCCTTTCAGACCAACCTATCCTGAGTTTTTTAGACATTGTACGCCCGAATGCATAATTACTTGTATTGACTAGTAATTGTGCACGTGTAATGCACGTGTTGACTAATACTCATCTCAACAGACAAAAGAAATATAGACTTACAAAGTTTGCTAATTTACTATCATCATTTCAAAAGATTGATGCAAATATCATCATAATAAAATAAAAAACAGTGCAAAGTGCAGAACAACTGCTAGCACTTTGCTAGGAGTGTCAACAGACCAAATTGTGCAATCCTCACGTGCGGTTTGATTAGTGACAATACAAAATGAATGCTTCTAATATATGTTTCTTTTTGGTGAAATAAAGTTTCGACAACAAGTGTAGAAACTATGAGCTTAAGATTTAGATACATTGATACATAGATTTGCACATTTGTCTACATGAACTTTACATTATGAAGAATGAGGAAACTTTTTATGCAATTTAGTTGGAAGGCCAGACTACCAAGCAAGGAAAAGAAACAAATATTCAAGTTCAGATCCTTCGAGTGCCTCCAAGCAACCTTTTTAAGATATTAGTGTCCACGTGCAACACACATCTTGATTAATTTGTGTAATTAGCAACGCGACATATACACCATAAGCTTTCCTCGTGTCATGTCATCGTTCCGCGCCCTCTCTTACCTCTGCTTCCGCTTTCTATTTTCACATGCTCTTACTCTTCCTTTATCTCGATCAAATTCATCTCTGATGCAATTCAAAATTTAGATGACACCATTCAAGTTTCACAAATGTACATTGATAAATTCATAATTGTCTAAATCCTACAACATTACAAATAACACAGTGTGCATGACAAGGTATCCTGATAAAAAATTCAAGAGATACGTTATAACACACAACAATGATGTTTTAGGTGTTCGTGCGCTCTGATCAATAACATTAGATTAACAAAAATTTAGTTCGACATATATACAAAAACAATGTTGTTAAAAACTGTTTGTCATTCTACTCAAACAGAGTATTTACAAATGATGGTAACTCTTTTGCTCAGATCTCTTCTATGCACGTTGAGCAGTACAATAGCGAATGACCAATCTTCGATGCCCTATCCTTGATGATCTAATGGTGAAGCTCAAAAAGTTTACATGTTTCTACATATCAGGAGTGCAGAAAAGATTGGTAGCTAATTGGAAAAAACTTAACAGGTGATTAAGATATCCATAAAACTGCAGATATTTGCCGATCAAGATTAAACACAACAAACACACCATGCAAATGATCAAGTTCATACCTGAACAATATAAAAGGAGCTATATCAGTGTGTTTACACTCTGATTTAAAGGTACCAGATCTTCATGGTATTTTTTACGAAAAGGCTGATGGAACGGCTTTTTCATTGAGTAAGAAGGAACGGTACAAAGAGTACCACATGAGTTCGGAAATACAGGGCAACGGGGGTTCAGAGAACCTCATGAAAACAAAGGGTTCATTCAGAAGTTCAGTACCTGCAAAGAGACCAATTGTGCTCAGGTTTGCTGTAGTCATGGTATGATATATCAAGTATTCAGTGAGAAAATGACCGAGGGCGTAGACGAATGACAAGGTAGATACAGAAGCATGTTTTCCAGGCTTAGTGCACACAAAGAAGCACAACGTGCAGATCATAAGTTTCCAGACCCAAAACGTGTGCCCATGAATATCAGTCACTGCATTTAAAAGAACAATGTTAATCATATTGCCTACATAAGTAATAACGGGAGATAACAAGATATCTGTATGGGGGACTGTTGTAATGGGATTCTAAACACTGCAGCATTACATGCAGAGCCCAACCCAATTGACCATCGATCTAATTTTCTCCTAAACCCAGCTTTCCAGAGGCTAAAGCAGTATATATACATGATTCTACCAGAACCAGGGATAGGTTTAGAAGATCAGTTACCGTGTACGTGTAGAATTCAGAAGAAGGTGAGCTTTTCTTCATTGTTTCAGAAGTTCAGTTGCCGTGAACGTGTAGCTCTAATCAGAACAAACCAAATACATGGGAATCTTAGAGTGAGCTGCTCGCTTCACGTACTTGGGCATCCTACTTCCTATATCGGCGGCCACTGGAGCGACTGCAACGGGGCGAAGATGGCATACAGTGCGACAGCAGGGAGAGGACGACGGACGGGCTGGGGCGGCTTCGGCTCCATCCTCCCTGATGGTTCCGGCTGCATGGTGGAGATGGCGCGGTGCTCTATGCTCGGTCTCGGGGCACCCTCTGTCAGCGAGCGGCGATGGGGCGAGGTCAAGGGCTCCACCAGATCGCGAGTACCTCCGCATGTTCTGCCCGCTGACTGGAGCGCGAGGAGTGGAAGGCAGCGGCATATCTGCCGGATCCCGGAGGGAGCGGAATCTCTGGCGGTGCGCGTGTGGGAGGTTGGAGGTGCAGTTTGCGGAATCAATTGCTGTGATTACGGGAGTGCTTTGCTTAGCGGGAGGATGTTTTTAGACGACTGACGGACAATGTTTTACCACTAATCATGGAGTCAACATGGATCGTTAGATCCTGGTTCGATGGCTGTGATTTTATGGATCTGCCCCCTCTGTGTCTTTTTATATTGGTATAGATAATAGTACGGATACAAAGTTGACACGAATACAAACAACATAAAACTAGGAGAAAACAAGCGATATAATTGCTGCAAACCGTCATCGCGATTACCAAGCATCCACGTCTTTCGCCATCCCCTGAGAAGATGAACACCTTGCCATAAGGCGTTAATGAGCCGCGATAGCCACCAGCCCCGTAAGGCTTGATCTATCCGATAAAGAACATCGGCCGGAGAAGCCTTCCAAGCATCTTCAACGTCGGATCCGGGGCCAACGCTACCCCACCCTTCAACAGGCGATTGGATCCCCCACCATCTTCCGTATATCCACAGCAATCATCATCGCCGCACTCCAGGAGCAGCCCCTTCCCGCTACCACGCCTACAAGCAATGTCAGATTGAAACTGCTCCAACAAATTGGACTCCACAAGCCTCTCGCCGGTGCCAGCAACACCTCCGACAAGCAGGAGCATGGGTTAGAAGAGCATTATTCCTAATAGCACTATCGACATCAGCCCCACCATGATACCGACGGAGAAAACTCAGAACCTAGAAAACTTAGGACAAAAACACAACACAAACGAGAGTCGGAGCTCCCTCCCCCTCGTGCCGCCAAGACGGTGATCGGAGGGAAAGGGGAGCGGTGGACCGCCGGTGGGAAACGCTGGCTGGGAAACTCTGGCAGCTACCTATCCCGAGTTTTGTGAGTAGTGAAAATTGTGGTCCAACGACCCATCACTCAGTTCTAACAACGACTCCTCGTTTCCTCTTACTCCCTCCGTTCCTGGCCCGTGTGGGTCAGAAAGGTTAAAACATTTTACATTTAGTAACGGAGGGAGACATCTGGTTAGTTACAAAGAATGCAGCTATGAATCGGTAGAATGAATAGACATTCTTGGACAACTACTACTTGCAGCGACTTGAGAGTTCAGAGCTTGTATATATAACGATTCGTTTTCTCCATGTGACATGTATGAGTTTCCAAGAGACTTGTGATTGGAGCCTCTTTTGCTCAAAGAAATTTCGTGTGAAATTTGAAGAATTTTTTGGCGAGCTCTTCTGTGAAAATTTGTTTGGTTTATAGAAATGAAAATCATATGAATTTTTCGTAGGATTTTATTTTGCATGCAATCTCAAAAGAAGTTTCCCACATGAGTCCAGCGTCATGGATATACTATTCTTTTGATGTAATCGCCGGAAATAATTATTGTCGTTTTCCATGGTACAATCAGAAAAACATGTGTTAGGCATTCGAGTTTTTTTTATGTGGCACTCAACATGGCGGGACATCAAAATCATACACCTGCATTTTGATAATCACCAAAATGAGCTCACATTTTTCTATTGAAAAGGACAAAGAATTATAGGTTTGTACAGTAACATCGTTGACAAGGTTGAATCAATCTCAAATTGCTAAGAGGAACAAAATATTGTTAAAACTGTGTAGTCAAGGTTGAATCTTATTCTTATAATCTCAAGCCATGAGCCCCTAACTCCCCCCCGGTTGGCACAACCCGCATCAGAGAAGGCCAACCAATCCGGGCCATCCAAAATACCACTTGCACAATCCAGTGGAAGTCCAAGGCACCTTGAAGCCATCTTGGATAGAGCTTACGCGCGACAAAATCTCAAAAGGTATTATGTGGAATTTTATCACATCATTAATCAATCATTAGATGTATCTGCCAAATGATTGCTCAAAAGAGTTGTATTACCTCCGAAAATTGGATGGTGTCCTATTAAACATACAGTCGACTTCCTTGTACAACATACCCGTAGATTATCCCCCTTCCATTTTGTCGCCCGCTCTGTGGCAAACTGAGGGCGTCAAACCATGTCGTCGAGCCCCACCATCACAACCCTCTATCATGGTGGTTGCGTACCCCAATCCTCAAAGGGGAAGGGGCCTCTTACCGCAACAATGAGCATGTGGAGTCTGTGTAATGGGGCCGCGGCGGTCCGGAAATTGCACACTACCCTTGGCCCCCCGGCACTATCTCTACCGTCGATTTCCTGGAAAGTCAAGATTCGGACGGTTTTGCATTTAGGTACCTATGAAACAGATGAATTAACCCGCAGTCCCGAAGGGAGTATAAAAACCACCCCCACCTACCAAACCCTAACCCTTTCCGCCTGCCTGCTCTCCCTCCACCCGCCGCCGCCTGCCCGGCCACCCACCAACCCAAATGGTCGCCCCTGCCCTCTCACGTTGCTCGCCGGCGGCGGCGCGTCTCCGCTCCCTCGCCGTTCGTGCCTCCCGTCGCCGTCAACCACAAAAAAAAGGACGCGAGCGGAGGTCGAGCTCGGCTGGGCAAGCGCAGCTTCCCCGCTAAGCCGAGCCTCCTGCCTCCGGTGGTGGATCTCGGCCAATCCGGAGGCGCGCCGCCTCCTCCCGCGCTCCAAGGCGACGGGGGGACCCGTTGGTGGATCTCCGGCCAGTCCGGAGATGCGCCGCCTCCTCTCGCGCTCCGGAGCAAGGTGGCCCAGCTCCAGCGCCGCCTTCCTTCAAAGCAGGACGCCCATGCGGGACTGGGGCAGGGAGGCAACGAATCTAGGGTCCAAAGCTGGCAGGAGGCCACTGGATCTCAGCCGGCCCTGCCTCTCGTTCCACTAAGCCGGCCCTGCCTCGTTCCACTAAGTGCCCTGATCCGTTTCCCTTTCTTTTTGTTCTTCTCCAATGATTTGCTTTGCTTTTTGGATCTGGTATTGTGAACGTTATTTCCTCTCATGTCTTGTTGGATCTGGTATCGTGAAGACTATTATTCTCACATCCAGTATGGCAGATGTACGTAGTTAGTTTTTTGATTTATTTCTACTTTCTTTTTGTATTTTCTTGGTACAGATCTGGATGCCCATGGCTCTCTATCCATTCTCGGTCTTATTTCCTACAAAGATTTAACCCCTTTCTTGCATTACAGTATGAAAAAACATCAATGAAGCCTTGTGAGTTTCTGTGAAACTTGTGTTCATGTTAGAATGACTCGGTAGAAAATATTCAGAGATTTGTTTTTCATTTTTTGACAGTGTTGATTCAGTCACCTTTTCTCTTTTCATATTTGGATTTTCTAGGTACTTTATTGTTGAATTTTCTTATATCTCATATCACTGAAAATGCATTGATGTTTCTTTCGGCTTTCCTTAGATATTAAATGCATAAATTTCTATTCGAATCTGTAATTCCCCTATGAAGTCGTATCATTAGTATATTGTATGTGTGTAAATATTTGACTCCTTTCAGGTGAGGACCTGATGTCAATCATGGAAAAACATGTCTAGAACTTGTGTTGAACTTCTGTAAAATTCTTGAAATTGCAGAAAAAATCTGTGGTTAAACTGGATTGAATCATGATTTATTCTCTGTTGGATCTGTAGGTTCTGAAAAAATCTTGCTTATTGGTGAATCATGAATGAGTGTAAGACTTGTGAATGAAAGCTTGTGAATATTCATTTCTTGGATTTGTACTGGAAGTGCAGTTGCGACGAACTTGTGTGGATGTTGAAAAACGCTCAATCAATTGTGAATCAATTGCGAAATCCATAATTTTCTCTGTGAATCAGTTGTGAGATCAATAATCTTCTCTGTGAATCAATTGTGAATCAGTGCATGAGTATATGCAGTTGTGACGAACTCGTGTGGATGTTTTGCGAATTGAATTTTCTGTGAACTTTTATATATGTAATAGTGAAAACATCTGTGAATCTAAATAAAAACAAATGTGAAATATCAAGTTGAATTTTCCCTTTTCGAGATACAAAATTCGAAATCTTGAAACACTATTGGCATAGATAAAAAAAGATTGAAAAAGAAACATTATCTTCTCTGATAAGGAATCTTGAATTAAGAAAAACCAGAAATTCGAATCGGGGATGAATTTTTGGTGAAATGAAATCTTGATAAAAGATCTGTGCGGAAAAAAGTTGATTATGCATAAATAAAATATATGACATTGTTTCGAAAACATTATTTAATATTCTCAAGAAAAGCAAAAATTATTTAATATTCTCAAAAAAAGCATAGAAACTTGTATGAAATATATTTGAAACTTTTCTGATTATTGTTAAATATTCTTAAAAACAATATTTTCGTATTATTGAATTTTTTCTGGGAAAAAATATTCATTGAGTAAAGCTCCAACGAAAATCTTGTAACGTGAAAACATTATTTGAAACTTACATAAAATTGTTGAACATTCTTGAAAAAAAACAATATTTTTCATATTGTTGAACATTTTCTGGGAAGAAATATTCTTTGAAAAATTATTCAACATCATGCAATTTAGTTTTGTGATGTGAAATCTGTGATCGAATTTGTGAAATGCTGAAAAAGTATGGACCGATCTGCAAAAAACGCGTTCAAATCTTGACCAACATGCGGCCGTCGGATCTCACCGGATGAACGGTATAGATAGTCCTTTGGTGCCAACGGTAGTGTGGAACTGCATTTTTCAGCCGCGGCGATAGACATCTCTATGATGGCGGCGACTCTCGTAGCTGGTAGGATGGGCGATGGTTAGACTTGAAAGGAAACACCTATTGATTGGTGTTGTCCAAGGCCAACACGACACGCGACCACGGCGCATCTCGGTCGCCGATGAGGCACCTTACATCTTCTTGACAATGCTCACCTTGGTGGCACGAGTTGCTTAGCAAGAAGGTTGCATCATGTATCGTTGCATGGGGCTTGATCAGCGTAAGCCCGATAGTTGTCTATAGTGGCGGATCCAGCTCTAAGCGACACCCGGGACAGCTTCATATGAACAGTGACAAACAATTTCGAACAGTGCTACTGCAGGGCGCCAGAAGCCTGTGCCACCGCCGCCGCGCCCCGGGCCATGGCCCCGGTTGCCTGGGGTGTAGATCCGTCCCTGGTTAACTAATCCAGGATTATGTGTCGTTGCGACCGAATTGCTTGGCATGAGCCGGTGTGGATTCATGCGGCCGCCGCTGTTGGTAGTTATGATATTCCATAACGATCATTCTTAGGGTTTGTGGTAATCTTGGTTTCTTCCAAGTTTTATCTAATTAACCAATCAATTCTCTTTATCTTAATTGAAATATTGAGCCTTTGGTCCCGCTTTTCTTAACTGCAACATGCCCACTAAAGTGTTAACATGATTGAAATGGAGGAAATTTAGACATGCATAACCAGAGACAGTGCAATTGCAAAAACCCAAGAGACGGGGAAGAGAAAGCTGGTTGCTTCCGAATCAGCTCCAGCCGGCGGTTGCGTCGAAGCGCCTTCCTTGGGGTTTGTTTTCTCACTATTTCCTTCACCGTCGTTGCCACCCTGGCAGGTTCAACAAAAGCAACGAGCAACTATTAGGCGTGGTTCAATGGAATCATGCGATTTTTTTTTTTTGCAAAGGAAACTGAAGTCCGGTTCGTCGTGTTCGGTCATGCATGCATGTTGCATGGTCGACGCGCATACCTTGGCAGCTGCCTCCGACGAGTTGCCGTCCGCCGGCCCGCTCCTGGGTGACGACGAAGCATCCCTTCCTCCCGCCTCCTCCTGCAAAGCACAGCCACGAGCACACATCAACTTGACCGATCGATGCAACTGTCCTGGCAAAATCCGAGAGAAGTGGACCATCAGCTTGCACGAACCGGCGTCTTGTCGGTCGATTCGTCCTCGGATGGAGCAGGAGAGGTCGCGCCGCTCGACCGTTTATCCTCTGAAGGCACAGGCGCTGACGACGTCGCGCTGCTGGAGCCGTTCTCCTCCGTAGGCGCCGCTGCCTCGGAGTCATGCGCCGGCGCCGCCATGGGCGCCGCTGCTTCTTTCGGGGACGCCGGCGCGGGCGCCGTCTTGACCTGCATTACATACGGACGTGCGTCAAAACAGCTGGTCAAAAGCCAGCGTATGTCCATGTTGGCAAGGCAGTGTTCGTGCGTACCGGGTCTTTCATGATGCCAACGTCGTACATCGGCGTGAAGTCCGGCTGGAACATCCCGAAGTTGCGCTCGGCGACGGGTCCGGGCTTGAGGTCCTCGTTGAACAGCGCGAATATGTACGTCTCGAACGTCCGCTTCGGCATCAGCGGCGTGCCCGACCCGGAGCTGACCGCGCCGATGAGGTACAGGTTGTAGTCCGCCGCCTCGGCCGGGCTCACGCCGATCTGCCCGTCCATCGCCTTGGTCGGCCACCCGGTCTCCCCTACCAGGATCTCCACGTCCTCGAACCCAAGCTTCTTCATCGCCGAGTACACCGAGTCGAGCTGCGCCTCGAACATGCTCGTGTACGTGATGCCCGTGCCATTGTCCAGCACCCGGGGTTCGGCCGCGCCAGCGCGTACGGCAGCGTGTCGCCGTTGTAACCAAAGTACGGGTACGCGTTCACGACGAGCGGCGCCTTGGTCTTCCGGAGGAATTGGAGCATCGGCGTGAAGACGGCCACGTCCCAGCCGTCGCGAAACCGAGTCGCCGACGGCGGTTGGGAGTCAACCAGGATGCCGAGTGAGCTCGGCGTCGAGACGCGGATCCTGCGGTAGCCTGCCGCCACGAGCGCCGCCCTGAGCGTCCGCATGGCCGGGACGAGGTTGCCGATGAGGTTCTGGTCAGCCGTGTCCATGATCTCGTTGCCCACAGCCACGAGGGAGATCTCAGTGGCGGGGTAGTACGGAGCGACGTTGGCCGCGACCCATGCGGCGGCGCCCTCGTTTGTGGCGAGGCTGGGGATGTCCCCGTTGGCTGCCGTGACCATCACCGAGATCCCCGTGCCGGCGAACGCCCGAACGATGACCGGGTTGTTGTCGAACAGCTTCACGCGGTCGATGCGGGTGCGGTTCGCGAGGAAAGCCGCGACCGTGGCCGGCGGCGGGAGGTTGTCGCCCTTGGTGCCGTAGTTCACGCCGATCGCTGCGGCGAACGGCGCTATGACGAGGAAGATACACAACACGGCAGCCGCGCCGAGCATGCGCCCATGCCTTGACGGCGTCGCCATGGCGCGGCGGTGGAGGATGGCCCGTCAGACACAGGTCAAACAGGTGGTAACGAGAGGTGTCCGGAGATTAATTTCGGGCTAAGGAGAACCTCTAAATATAGCTACGGAGTAGATTACTAGCTATCGAAAATTGATTCTTTTAGCAGAAGAAAGAAGGAAATGAATATATTGGAAATGTCCACGATAATATAAAGGTTCCATATGTATCTAGAATCCTAGATTACTCCCTCCATTCCACAATGTAAGATGTTTTAGGTGTTACACATGCATGTCTAGATTCATATTAAAAAGAATGGATACATGCACTTAAACGTGTCTAGATACATGTGCGTGCATGTGCATGTGGAAAAAGACTAAAACATCTTCTATTTTGAAACGGAGGGAGTACTTGCAAATATTCTTTTTTTTTTTTTTTTGCAAACTTTAGTTTCCAAATGCTCTTTTGATTGCCACCCTGTGCAACTGAGCAATACTTTATAAAATTTAATAAACGTACAATGAAAATATATTCTATGGTGAGTCTATTTGTACTGATTTGGTAGTGGAAATGTTCATATTTTTATCAATAAAATCGTTATATTGACTTTTGACAATAAAAATATACGCCTTACTTTGAGGAACAGACATAGTATATATGCAGATGAACTAGAGTGTTTCTCTCATCATCCGTCAATCCGTCCGACTTGCACCTCGCCTCGTCCGTCAAAGCACCTTCCCCATTCAGACATTACGGATGTCAATGAGTACCCATTATCCATATACACTGCGGGTAAAACCCTATTAGGTTAGGGATTGGGACAAAAAAGGAGATTGGAGACAGACGAGTGGGACCCACATCCACCTCACCAAAAAAAATCTTCCAAATCACTCATGACATGTCCATCCTAAATTTTGTTATCAATTCGCTCTCATTTCGATTTTAGAGTTTTTTACAACAACAACGGAAAAAAATGGTGGTTTTGTGCACTCTGGATAATGTATGTACATGAAAGTTTTGAACCATAACCGAGAGATAGATAAAAAGAAACAAAAAAAGATAAATCCATATGGATAGTGACTCTTCTTGTTCTTTGTAGTTTGGAGTTATTTTTCAACAAATTTATCTTTTTTTCTCTTTATGTACATCTCAGTTTTGATTCAAATTTTGCAGGATAGTCCTTACAATGTGATTTTCTCTAGAAGTTTTAGTAATGTTTTGCATAATTATTTTCGATTGCTATCATAGTATCGTTTAGAGATTGTATCACTAATATGTTCTCAGCTTTCTTGACATGTGAATATGTGATGTATGTAGTTTACAGCTGATGTTGTTTGGATCTAACTAAACTGGTGATTTTAATTATTGGTGGAGATGAAAAAAGATGGTAATGAGGGCATGTACAATGGGATGCTGTCAGTCTTCTCTTAGAGATGACACGTAGGATTTTTGCTTAGTTAGAGGATAGAGAAAGAAGAGAGAAGAGGTTGTCTTCCCTTAGCTAAGGGATGATCTCTTAAAATTAAGAGAAGGCTATTTTCTCCATTGTACAACATGACTTCCCTTATTAAGCTATTTTTAATCAACTTTTATTAATTGCTAGAGATAACAATAAGAGATAATGCATTGTACGACTAATATTTATTGCCTTCTCTAAATGACGTGGAGTGCTAAGAGAGGACTCGCCTTCTCTATCATTGTACATGCCCTGAGAATTAAAGGAATGGATTATACACCGATTGTTGATGATTTTTTTCGAATTTTATAATTTAACTCTCTATATTATATTTTTATGTGACTCCACACTGAACTTGGTAATTATATTGAAGTGCATGTGTTTTTCTGTAATGTTTGAAAATTGGAAATGCGATTTTCTGCTAGCCTAGTGTCGGCTCAATGTGGTGTTCAGGAGGCAGCAGCTACCTCGTTCCCAAAACTCCCCCTATTCGTCGCGTGCAACAGCCAACCCCGCCGCTCGCCTCCGCGAGCCTCCACGCGCGCCGCCGGCGCCTCGCTGCTTTAGACTCCATGCGCGGCCTTGCGTCCGGCACTTCCCCGCCTCCAAGTTTGCTTAGCGGCCGTCCGATTCATGAGGTACGTGGCGAGGAAAGCTGTGGCTGCGCTGCAATCCCCGCCGACTCTCTCATCTCCCTCCTCCGCGCCGCTCCAGCGAGCCCAATCCCTTCGCGCAAGAGCGGCCGAAGGAGGATTGGCTCCGATTACCGGCGATCGCGTCTCCCTTCTGAGCTACTGCGTCAGAGGCCATCACCTCCACAATGCACGCAGGGTGCTTGACGAAACACCGAAGAGGAGCGCATCCGCGTGGACGGCGGTCATCGCGGCCTGTGCGCGCGGAGGCCGGCACCGGGATGGCATGGGTGCGTTTTCGGAGATGCTAGCCGAAGGTGGAGCCGCACCAAACAACTTTGTTCTTGCCGCCGTCCTCAGGTGCTGCGCGGGGCTCGGTGACATTGAGTCGGGCAAGCGCGTCCATGGATGGATGCTGAGGAACGGGGTGCATCTGGACGGGGTGCTTTGTAATGCTGTTCTCAACATGTACGCCAAGTGCGGCGACTACGGCCGTACTAAGAGGGCATTTAGAGCAATGGCCGAGATAGACAGTGTCTCCTGGAATATTGTGATCAGCGCATGTCTGCAGAACGGCGACATTCTTGGGTCGATGCAGCTCTTTGATGAATCTCCGGTGCGAGACACTTCAAGTTGGAACACGGTCATCAGTGGCTTGATGCGGAATAGGTGCCCTGCCAAGGCGCTGGACCGCCTATATCATATGGCACGAGCTGGAGTAGCGTTTAATCATTACACATACTCCACGGCGCTTGCCTTGGCTGGCATGCTTTCCTTGCTAGACCTTGGTCGGCAGCTCCATGGCCATGTGCTGGTAGCTGCACTGGAAACCGACGCATTTGTTCGGAGCTCTCTCATGGACATGTACTGCAAGTGCGGCGTAATGGAGTCTGCTGTGCTTATCTTTGATAGATGGCCACAGCTTACCGGTGACATGAACTTTGCATGGAGCACAATGGTTGCTGGGTACATTCAGAATGGCAGGGAGGAAGAAGCTTTTGAGTTCTTCCGTTTGATGCTGCGTGAAGGGGTTGCTGCAGATCAGTTCACCCTCACCAGTGCAGTTGCAGCGTGTGCAAATGCAGGGATGGTTGAACAAGGTAGACAAGTGCACGGATGCATCGAGAAGCTAGGGCACAGTTTTGATGCGCCATTGACATCTGCCATCATCGACATGTATGCTAAGTGTGGCAACCTAGATGACGCTTGCAGGATATTCAACAGAGCTCAGACAAAAAACGTTGCTCTCTGGACTTCAATGCTGTGCTCCTACGCGTCACACGGGAAAGGCAGGATGGCCATAAAACTCTTCAACAGAATGACTGCAGAAAAGATCACACCAAATGAGATTACCCTTGTTGGTGTTCTATCTGCCTGTAGCCATGGCAGATTGGTCAGTGAAGGAGACCACTTATTCAAGCTTATGCAAGAAGAATATGGAATTGTTCCGAGCATCGAGCATTACAATTGCATGGTCGATCTTTATGGCCGAGCTGGACTGCTGGACAGAGCAAATAGCTTCATCAAGGAAAACAAGATTAATCATGAAGCAATTGTTTGGAAGACATTACTGTCAGCTTGTCGAGTTCACAAGGACATGGAGCACGCAAAACTTGCTTCCGAAAATTTGATTCAACTGGAGCAGTGTGATGCTGGATCTTATGTTATGCTGTCAAACATGTATGCCACTCACAGCAAATGGCTTGACACTTTGAAGCTTAGAAGTTCGATGCGGGAAAAGAGGGTCTGGAAGCAACCCGGGCGATCTTGGATCCATCTAAAAAACATTGTGCATACATTTGTCGCAGGGGACATGGCGCACCAAGATCAGCTGAAATTTATGATTACTTGGAGAATTTGATGGAGAGACTGAAGGAACTGGGGTACACAAGTAGAACTGATCTTGTTGCTCATGATGTAGAGGAGGAACAGAGGGAAACAGCTCTGAAGTTCCACAGTGAGAAGCTTGCCATTGCGTTTGGGATCGTCAGCACTCCGAGTGGTACTCCACTTAGGATCTTTAAGAATCTTCGTGTTTGTGTAGACTGTCATGAAGCAATCAAGTACATAAGCCGAGCCACAGATAGGGAGATCGTTGTGCGAGATTTGTACCGGTTTCACCATTTCAAGGATGCAAGGTGTTCTTGTGAGGATTTCTGGTGAAACCTTTACTTCCACGATTTTGGTGGAAAATTTATCTATCAAAAGTAGCTGAGATATTGCTCCACATCGGCTTAAGATCCGTGCCTTTGAACAACAAGATTGTTTCGGTACAAGTGCTCCATTACGAGTGTGAAAGCATGAGAGAGGAAAAGGAGCTATGCACAATGATTTTCATTGATGACTTGCATGGGTACATAACTACATATACTGTACATGGTGATTTACATACCAAACTAACCAACTATATTTGTTAGGTACAAGTGCAGCCGGTATGCACAATGGCAGTAATATTAAGGATTATCGTCCAACAGCTTGAATATCTCAGATGCCCTAGCTCCTAGTGCAACACCTCACTTTGTAAGGTGATATGTGACATCAATTTGTAAGGTGATATGTGACATCAAATGCTTGCAGATGCAAGGTAAACAAAATACAGATCCCAGCAAACCCTCTAATAGTTCCAGGGTTGCCATTGGTGATGCCAAAAGCAGAGAGGATTAGTATACTGCTGAAACCTGTTTATGTTAGTGTTTTGGTGCTCAAGAATGTCGTGAAAGCAGCTCAAGATGGTCATGAAGCTGCAATGCAGTGATAAAAACAGCGGTGACCTCTTTCACGCATGAATCCGCTCCGACACGTGATCCACGTCCAGCCAGCGCAACCTCATATTTCCTGCATGTCCGCTCCGCCGAAAGCGCCGCCCCGAGTAGATTGCGGGATTGCTTGTATCGCCCTGATTGAGATGGAGGACGAGGCGACCAACAAGCAGATGCGGGTCGAGCCAGAACTGTAGGAGCCTCCGGCGAGTCTCGACGCATTGGCCACCTCCCCGATGAGATGTTGCACATCATCGTCTCTCTCCTCCCACCAAGTATGTCGTGCGGACAACCATCCTCTCTCGACGGTGGCGCCCCCTCCAGCGCTTCATCTCCCTCATCAACCTCATCGTCGACTACCAGCTCTACGATCAGGATAACAAATGCATCGTTGCAGTCTTCAAGATCCTCGCTACGCACCTTGGGCTCATCAGGCGACTTCCCATCGGCAGCTACCACCCCAAGTAGAAGCTCGATGTCAAGTTTGACAGGTGGTTCCTATCCCCGTCCTAAATCAACTCGAGGAGCTCAAGTTCGTGGGTGGAAAACCGCCGCGCTCGTTATCTCCGTCCACGCTCTGCCTCACGCCCACGGTATGCCTCGCCAGGTTTGGAGCTGCTATTTTCCTAGAATGATACCGCACTTGCGCTTCTTCTCCCTCGACTCAGACACCTGGTGCTCTACGACGCCGGAATCTCGAAGAAGGTCATGGAGTGCCAGCTCGCCGGCTATACCGCGCTTGAGGGAGTTTAACTTCAGGGGATCCACGGGTTCAGAAGAATCCACATCTGAAAGTGCATGTTGCCCCATGTGTCGTTTTGGTAATTAATGACAATCCTTATGGACTAATGTTTGTATTGAGATATCCTTATAGGTCTTGTCCATAAGAAGTGCTTGGAGTTTATGTGTTGGACTCGAGAATTATATGATGACCATGGTTCTATTCAAGGGTTTATATGAAGAATGGTCACATATGGAGTTGAGCAAATTTCAAGTATGTCTTGAAGAGTAGGATGTCTTGGATATTCATGTTTACCTTCAAGACATCATAGTTATGAAGAAAGAAGAAAAGATACAAGGTTGATCAAGGCTAAGTGAAAAGAGTGGATTCAAGTTGATCAACACACAAAGCTAAATGATGTACCATGTGGGATCATGTGGTCCAATGGTATGGTAAGAAATTTTCCATATAGCTTTGTGAACTAACCCACTATATGTATGTGTGGAATTTCTATGTTGGGTTGGGTATCTTTCTATGGGCTTGCATCAAAAGGAAGAATTCATATAGCCCATGGAGAATGACGTCAAGTGGTGATCATCATAAATCTTGAGAAGTGCAAGTTCAAGAGAAGCATCTCGAAGAAATACTATACTTGAAGCTTGCCACCCATCTGGAGATAATGGTCAAGTGAATATGTACCTAAGAGAGGCTCTCCCATATTGGGGTATGGGGGAGCGATATGTGAGTCTTCACCAAGCAAAGCACAATCAAGAAAGGTGGTCCACTTGAAGAGATCAAGATCGTCATTAACTAGCTCAAGTGGAATGCGCAAGGCAAATGTATGATCTTGATAGGGTTCTATTTTACTGGTCTCATGGTGTTAGTGGGAGACCGGGTTATAGGATAGATGTCGTACTATCAAGAGGGGCTCTCGAATGAGTAACTTGATCGCATCTTTGTGGAGATCTCAAACCTTTGCATACGTGGCATATCATATTTCTTGGTTCTTATTTGGTTTTTCTCCTTTTAGCGTTTTGGTGCTTTTTTTGATCTTCATGACAAACCCAAGTTTACCGAAAACGGATTTCGTATGGAAAACTTGTTGCGTTATCGGTTTTGGAGTTTCTGCCGGTTCGTCGTTTTTTAGAGGTTTTACCTTTCTACATTTGGTTTTATCCTCCCTTGTTGGACTATGATGTTTCTCTGCATGATCATGTAGTGCTAGTTGTGGTGATTCCAAAGAGCCCAGAACATTAAAAACGGAGTTCGGAACTCAAGTTATGCACGTTTTGGTGTCGGTGTTTCAAGAGGCGGTAGTACCGACCCTACTACCGGAAAACGTTTTTATTCTCTGACTTCGAGTGGTTTTTAACCCGGTAGTGACCCGGTAGTACCCTGCACCTGGTAGTACCGGGTCAAGCCCAGTACTACCTCCCCGGGGCGAAAAACTGCACAACGGGCATATTTTCTGGGACCTATTTAAGGGGCCTTCTTCCCCAAAGGGTCCCCAACAACCTGAGCACGTTTTTCTCCTCTCTCTCCTTCATTGTTGACCTCGGAAAAGCTTGCCCATCTCTCAATCCCTCCCATGATTCTTGCATATCTTTGAGGGAAAAGAGAGAGAAGATCTAGATCTATGATACGTCTCAAACGTATCTATAATTTCTGATGTTCCATGTTGATATTATACCAATTGTTACATGTTTTATATACACTTCATAGCATTTTTATGCATTTTCTGGGACTAACCTATTAACAAGATGCCACAGTGCCAGTTCCTTTTTCTGCTGTTTTTGTATTCCAGAAAAGCTAGTCTGGAAATATTCTCGGAATTGGACGAAACTTGGACAGAACCTCCTATTTTTCCAACACGAACACGGAGTCCAAAGGAGAGACGGAGGGGAGCCACGAGGCAGCCACACCATGGGGCGCGCGGGCCCCCCTGCCGCGCCGTGGGGTGGTGTGGGGCCCACGGGCGTCTCCAGCCGCCGCCCTTTCGCCTATTTATTCTCCCGACGCGAAAACCCTAAATACCCGAGCCATTATCCACGAAAAGTTCCAGAGACGCCGCCGCCGTCAACCCTAGCTCGGGAGGGTTCAGAAGCTCTTCCCGGCACCCTGCCGGAGAGGGGAATCATCACCGGAGGGCTCTACATCACCATGCCTGCCTCCGGAGTGATGCGTGAGTAGTTCATCCTTGGACTACGGGTCCATAGCAGTAGCTAGATGGTTGTCTCTCCACTTTATGCTATCATGTTTAGATCTTGTGAGCTGCCTATCATGATCAAGATCATCTTATTGTAATGCTACATGTTGTGTTTGCTGGGATCCGATGAATATTGAATACTATGTCAAGTTGATTATCAATCTATCTTATATGTTATTTATGATCTTGCATGCTTTCCGTTACTAGTAGATGCTTTGGCCAAGTAGATGCTTGTAACTCCAAGAGTGAGTATTTATGCTAGATAGTGGGTTCATGCCTCCGGTAATCTGGGAGAGTGACAATAACTTCTAAGATTGTGGATGTGCTGTTGCCACTAGGGATAAAATAACCGATGCTTAGCTTAAGGGTGCGCCGTTAGGTCTAATGCATTTGTTTACATTACGCACATTACTTAATGCGATTATCCGTTGCTTGCAACTTAATACCAACGGGGAACTCGGATGACAACCTGGAGGTGGATTATTAGTCATAGACGCTGTTGGATAACGGTCTATGTATTTTGTCGTAATGCCCACATGAATATCATAGTAATCATCATGTCATATATATGCATTGTCATGCGCTCAATATTTTGTCAATTGCCCAGCTGTAATTTGTTCACCCAGCATGTTAGTTATCTTTTATGGAGAGACACCACTAGTGAACTGTGGACCCCGGTCCATTCTTTTACACTGATAATACAACCAACTGCAAACATTGTTCCTTTTCATTCTCTGCAATTTACTACTGTTTTCCACACCATACGTTTAATCCTTTGTTTTCAGCAAGCCGGTGAGATTGACAACCTCACTGTTTCGTTGGGGCAAAGTAGTTTGATTGTGTTGTGTGCAGTTCCACGTTGGTAACGCGCCACCAACAACCTTCAGAAGTGATTTCTTGCTCCTACTGGTTCGATTAAACCTTGGTTTCATACTGAGGGAAACTGCTGCTACACTGCTTCATACCTTCCTCTTGGGGTCTCCCAACGAACGTGTGATCCACGTCATCAAGCACTTTTTCTGGCGCCGTTGCCGGGGAGCAAGAGGATTTCTGCAAGGGGAGTTTCACGCTTCCAATCTCTTTACTTTGTTATTGTCTTGCTTAGTTTATTTTTATTTAGTCTTGTTTGCTTTATTTATCAAAAACACAAAAAAATTAGTTACTTATTTTCAAGTTGTTATCTTTCTGTTTTGTTTTAATTTTGCTAAAATGAGTACCCTGAGAACACTAAGTTGTGTGATTTCACTAGCACGAACAACAATGATTTCATTAGTACACCTATTGCTCCACCTGCTTCTAACGCAGAATTCTATGAAATTAAACCTGCACTTTTAAATCTTGTTATGAAAGAGCAATTCTCTGGTGTTAGTACTGATGATGCTGCTGCTCACCTTAATAATTTTGTTGAACTTTGTGAGATGCAAAAGTATAAGGATGTAGATGGTGATATTATTAAACTGAAACTTTTTCCTTTCTCTTTGAGAGGACGTGCTAAAGAATGGTTGCTATCTTTGACTAGAAATAGTATTGATTCATGGACTAAATGCAAAGATGCTTTCATAGGAAAATATTATCCTCCTGCTAAGATATATCTTTGAGAAGTAGCATTATGAATTTCAAACAATTTGATAATGAGCATGTTGCTCAAGCTTGGGAGAGAATGAAATCATTGGTAAAGAATTGTCCCACCCATGGACTGACTGCTTGGATGATCATCCAAACCTTTTATGCAGGACTAAATTTTTCTTCAAGAAACCTATTGGATTCGGCCTCTGGAGGTACCTTTATGTCCATCACTTTGGGTGCTGCAACAAAGCTTCTTGATGATATGATGATAAATTATTCTGAATGGCACACCGAAAGAGCTCCACAAGGTAAGAAGGTAAATTCTGTTGAAGAAATCTCTTCCTTGAGTGATAAGATTGATACTATTATGTCTATGCTTACAAATGGAAAAATGCATGTTGATCCAAATAATGTTCCTTTAGCTTCTTTGGTTGCTCAAGAAGAGCATGTTGATGTGAACTTCATTAAAAATAATAACTTCAACAACAATGCTTATAGGAATAATTTTGGTAATACAATTATAAGCCCTATCCTTTTAATAGTGGCAATGGTTATGTTAATTCTTATGGTAATTCCTACAACAATAATAAGAGTGTACCCTCTGATCTTGAAGTCATGCTTAAGGATTTTATTAGTACACAAACTGCTTTCAATAAATCTGTTGAGGAAAAGTTTGGGAAAATTGATGTTCTTGCCTCTAAAGTTGATAGTCTTGCTCTTGATGTTGATTTGTTAAAAATTAAAACTATGCCTCATGATGTTAAAGAGAGCAAAACTCTCAATGCTATACAAGTTAAAATTGATAATAATGTGAGGATGTTAGCTGATTTACATGCTAGGTGGGCAAGAGAGGATGAAATTGCTAAAAAGAATAGTATTGCTAGAGTTTATACTATTACTACTACTGAAAATGCTGTAAACTCAAGTGTTAACAAACCTCCTACTATCAATGGTAAAGTAATTGGTGTTGGCAATGTCTCTACTTCTGTTGCAAAACGTTTAAAATTGCCTGAAAACACTGAAACTGTTCCTGATAAAAGTGCTGAAATTTTTCGAGATGGGAGACAATGGTCCCATTACTTTGATAATAATGATTTTGATTTTGATGGTTGCAATATTTCTGAAGTAATTAAGTTCTTGCAAAAGCTAGCTAGAAGTCCTAATGCTAGTGCTATAAACATGGCTTTTACTAAACATATTACTAATGCTCTCATGCAAGTTAGGGAAGAGAAATTAAAACATGAAGCTTCTATCCCTAGGAAGTTAGAAGATGGTTGGGAGCCCATCATTAAAATGAAGGTGAATGATTTTGATTGCAATGCTTTATGTGATCTTGGTGCTAGTATTTCTGTTATGCCTAAGAAACTCTATGATATGCTTGATTTAGCACCTTTGGAACACTGTTATTTGGATGTTCACCTTGCTGATAATACTATAAAGAAACCTTTGGGGAGAGTTGATGATGTTTTTATAATGGTTAACAATAACCTTGTCCCCGTTGATTTTGTTGTTTTGGATATTGAATGCAATGCTTCTTGTCCTATTGTTTTGGGAAGACCTTTTCTTAGAACTGTTGGTGCTATTATTGATATGAGAGAGGGGAATATTAAATATCAATTCCCACTCAAGAAAGGTATGGAACACTTCCCTAGAAAGAAGATGAAGTTACCTTTTGATTCTATTGTTAGAGCAAATTATTCTGTTGATGCTTCATCACTTGGAAACACTTGATTCTTACTTTCTGCGCCTAGCTGAAAGGCGTTAAAGAAAAGCGCTTATGGGAGACAACCCATTATTTTATTTCTGCAATTTTTCTTTTCTTTTTGAGTCAAGGAGTTGTTTACTTCTGTAACAATTCCTTTGTATCTTTATTTTATCGCATTGTTGTGCCAAGTATTGCCTCTAATAGGAAGATGATGCTAGATTTGGATTTCTGCGCAGGAACAGATTTCTGCTGTTCACCGTTTTATTCTGTAAAATCACAGAAAAATTATTTAAATCTGCAAATTTTTGTGCGTGATCCTCAGATATGTACGCATCTTTCGTTAGTTTAAAGTTTTTCGATCTGAGCAACGTAAGTGCCTCGAAAAAATTCGTCTTTGCGGACTGTTCTGTTTAGACAGATTCTGTCTTTTATTTTTCGCATTCTCTCTTTTACTAGTGTTGAGTGGAATTCTTTTTTAGGGTGAAGAGCTTCACATAACATCAGTGGCAGTAGTTAATGTTAAAAGTAACGGTCATGTTTGTGTCCTTATAGAACATGTGAGTTTTTGATTGTGCACTAACCCTCTAATGAGAATTACTTGAGTTTGGTGTGGCGGAAGTTTTCAAGGGTCAAGAGAGAAGGATGATATAATGTGATCAAGAAGAGTGAAGAGCTTAAGCTTGGGGATGCTCCCATGGATCACCCCAGCATATTTCAAGAAGACTCAAGCGTCTAAGCTTGGGGATGCCCAAGGCATCCCCTTCTTCATCAGCAACTTATCAGGTCATCTCTAGTGAAACTATATTTTAATTCTTTCACATCATATGTGCTTTACTTGGAGCGTCTGTGTGCTTTTATTTTCAGTATTTTATTTTTCTTATGGTCAACTTGATTGGACCCTAGCATTCTTGATTGGGAGAGAGACACGCTCCGCTTTTTCATATGAATACTCCTATTCTTCACTTATACTTGTTGAGTATTCTTATCTAGCTATTGCTATGCTTTTAGCTCCTGTTTTGCATGCATCTCTTATTCAGAGCTGTTAGTTCTTTTAAAGAAAGTACTCTCTTGCTTCACTTATAATTGTTTGGAGAGTTTATGTTGAAATAAATTGATTGGTGTTTGGTTGGAACAGAAAATGTTGCATGTGGTAGATGGTATAATGGAAAAAGCTTACATATTCTTGTAGATCACTGTATTGGATAATTTGATACTTGTCAATTGTTTTGAGTTATCAAGTAGTTCATGTTTAAGCTTTTGTATCATGTAGTTAAAACCTATTAATGAAGAACTACCGTAAAGCTCGTTGAAATTTGGTTTGCATGATTGGTATCTCTAAGGTCTAGATATTTTCTAGTAAAAGGGTTTGGTTAACAAGGAAGACAGTGTAGAGTCTTATAATGCTTGCAATATGTTTTCATATAAGTCTTGCTGTGTCGGTTGATATCCTGTGTTTGCTTCAAATAACCTTGCTAGCCTAAACTCTGTACTGAGAGGGAATGCTTCTCGTGCATCCAAAACCTTGAGCCAAAATCCATGCCATCTGTGTCCACCATAACTACCTATATGTGGTATTTCCTTGCCATTCCAAGTAAATTTTTCATGTGCTACCTTTAAACTATTCAAAATTATTACTCCTATTTTGTGTCAATGTTTACCAAGCTCATGAGGACGGGGTGGATGTCTTTATGTCAACTGTCAAACAGACTTTACCACCGGACTAGCGGCATATACATCCGCTTATCCATTAATTTTGCAAAAAGAGCTGGCAAATGGGGTGCCCAGTCCCAATTAATTACAACTTTAACCGCTTAATTCTCTTCACATTTTTGCCCTGATTTATCAGTCAAGCAATGACAAACAGTGAAATATCTGCATGTGTAAACAAAAGAGAAGAGGGATGATCTGCCTTGCTGGTAGAAATAACGTCCTTCATGGGAGCCGCTCTTAAAAGTCTGGTTGGCAGGGGTCATATTGTACTTTCCATTTTCTGATTCGTTGACAATTAACAAACACCTCCAAAACTTATTTTTACTCTCTATATGATTTCAAAAACTTAAAAAGCTCTAGCACATGATTTAATCCCTGCTTCCCTCTGCGAAGGGCCTTTCTTTTACTTTTATGTTGAGTCAGTTTTCCTACTTCTTTCTATCTAGAAGCAAACACTAGTGTCAACTTTGGTGCAACAATTTTTATATGCTTGTATATTGCACTTATTATATTGCTTTGTGTTGACAAATATCCATGAGATATATATGTTGAAAGTTGAAAGCAATTGCTGAACTTAAATCTTCCTTTGTGTTGGTTAAATACCTTTTACTTAGAATCTATTGCTTTATGAGTTAACTCTTATGCAAAACTCTTTGATGCTTGTCTCGAAAGTACTATTCATGAAAAGTTTTTGCTTATATGATTCAGTTGTTTGCTCATTATCTACTTGCTAGCAAACTATAGACCATTGACCTGGATCACTTCATTCATAACATGTGCTTTACAATACTATTTGATCAAGATTATGATTGTAGCATGTCACCTCAGAAATTATTTTGTTTTTATCGTTTTACCTACTCGAGGACGAGTAGAACTAAGCTTGGGGATGCTTGATACGTCTCAAACGTATCTATAATTTCTGATGTTCCATGTTGATATTATACCAATTGTTACATGTTTTATATACACTTCATAGCATTTTTATGCATTTTCTGGGACTAACCTATTAACAAGATGCCACAGTGCCAGTTCCTGTTTTCTGCTGTTTTTGTATTCCAGAAAAGCTAGTCTGGAAATATTCTCGGAATTGGACGAAACTTGGACAGAACCTCCTATTTTTCCAACACGAACACGGAGTCCAAAGGAGAGACGGAGGGGAGCCACGAGGCAGCCACACCATGGGGCCGCGCGGCCCCCCTGCCGCGCCGTGGGGTGGTGTGGGCCCCGGGCGTCTCCAGCCGCCGCCCTTTCGCCTATTTATTCCTCCCGACGGAAAACCCTAAATACCCGAGCCATTATCCACGAAAAGTTCCAGAGACGCCGCCGCCGTCAACCCTAGCTCGGGAGGGTTCAGAAGCTCTTCCCGGCACCCTGCCGGAGAGGGGAATCATCACCGGAGGGCTCTACATCACCATGCCTGCCTCCGGAGTGATGCGTGAGTAGTTCATCCTTGGACTACGGGTCCATAGCAGTAGCTAGATGGTTGTCTCTCCACTTTATGCTATCATGTTTAGATCTTGTGAGCTGCCTATCATGATCAAGATCATCTTATTGTAATGCTACATGTTGTGTTTGCTGGGATCCGATGAAACTTAGCTTAAGGGTGCGCCATTAGGTCTAATGCATTTGTTTACATTACGCACATTACTTAATGCGATTATCTGTTGCTTGCAACTTAATACCAACGGGGAACTCAGATGACAGCCTGGAGGTAGATTATTAGTCATAGACGCTGTTGGATAACGGTCTATATATTTTGTCGTAATGCCCACATGAATATCATAGTAATCACCATGTCATATATATGCATTGTCATGCGCTCAATATTTTGTCAATTGACCAGCTGTAATTTGTTCACCGAGCATGTTAGTTATCTTTTATGGAGAGACACCACTAGTGAACTATGGACCCCGGTCCATTCTTTTACACTGATAATACAACCAACTGCAAACATGGTTCCTTTTCATTCTCTGCAATTTACTACTGTTTTCCACACCATACGTTTAATCCTTTGTTTTCAGCAAGCCGGTGAGATTGACAACCTCACTGTTTTGTTGGGGCAAAGTAGTTTGATTGTGTTGTGTGCAGATTCCACGTTGGTGATCGAGTAACGGCGCCACCAACAACCTTCAGAAGTGATTTCTTGCTCCTACTGGTCGATTAACCTTGGTTTCATACTGAGGGAAACTGCTGCTACACTGCATCATACCTTCCTCTTGGAGTCTCCCAACGAACATGTGATCCACGTCATCAATCTACATTTTCACCAATCCATCTCTCCTCTAAGTGAGGGGAAGCTTTTTATCTAGATCTTGGAGTTCCATTTGTTGAGTTCTTCTTTGTTCTTCCTATCTTCTCCCCCCACAAGCATTAGTTGCTTTTGGTGGGATTTGGGAGTGAATGACTTGAGCACTTCTTGTGTTCTTGCCATTACTTTTGTGCATCGGTTTGTGCTCTCCACGAGTATTCGTGGAAGTGAAAGTTCGTGACGTTGTTACTCTTGGGTCGTTGGACCCTAGACGGTGTGTGTTGACCTTGGGAGCCTCCAATCCCATTGTGGATGTGTGCCCCAAGTTGGTGGCTCGGGAGCCTCCAATTAAGTTGTGGATGCGTGCCTCAGGATTGCTGTAAAGGAGCCGGTTTCCGCCTTGAAGGTTACCGATAGTGGAAGGTGAACCAAGCCATTGAGTGAGGTTCATTGGAGAATAGGGTGAAACCATTTGTGGCTTTGAGTATTGAAACTCACACCCCTCCAACGAGACGTACTCCCCTCTAAAGGAGGAACTCGGGAATACATCTTCGTCTCCGTGTGCCTCGGTTATTTCTATACCCGAACTCTTTACTTATGCACTTTACATTGTGATAATCTTCATGCTTGAAGTCCTTTATCTTGCTATCATCTTGTTGCTTGTCTTGCTTAGCATAAGTTGTTGGTGCACATATGTGAGCCTAGTATTTTTAGATTGTATGCTTGTTAAATTAAAACGCTTAGTTTTATTCCGCAGTTATCAAGGCTAAACCGGAAAAGTTTTAATCGCCTATTCACCCCCCTTAGGCGACATCCTTGTCCTTTCAGCGTCGTCTCGCCGAATCTCCGGACGATGGTGGAACTGCAGAGTACTTGAGGTGTTTCATGTGGGTCATTGAGGATGCACCTAGACTCGATAGATTGATTGTACTTGATCATGTGGGTCCAACAACAATCTGGGTCAACGGCGCGCCGAAATTTACAGTGTTGGGCTACGTGTTTACCGAATTCTCTAACTTGTTATTCGATCCATAGTCATTCACCTATAACAGTTTTCTTCTTTTTCTTGAAACAGTCTTCTTATTCGATCCCAACTTGTCAGCGACCTATTTTCTTTACTATTAAATGGGAGTTGGTGATGGTGTAACCATGGCAGAATTTTTCTGCCTCCCGATTCTGCCCTCCTCGGACTAATTGTGTGCCGGCCCAAATAACTACACTAATTGCATGGATCAATCCATTCCAATCAGCAATAACTACACGATCAATTAGCAGTAATTGCATGGATCGATCTGTTCCAATCAGCAATAATTACATGATCAATTGGGCCTCAGTTCACGCCCTCTCTCTCTCCATCCTCCTAGCAAGCCCATCTCTCCCGCAGTCCCGCTGCAGGTTGCCGAAAATCCCTCACCCTCATCTTCTCTTCTCTCCTCTCTAAAAAAGAAATTTGGTTCCTCTCGATCGTCAAAACCTTTCGTCCCTTCGTCCACCAATTATTTTCGTACGCAATCCCCACATCATTTTTTTGTACGTCTTCTACCTGCTTTGTTCCATGCCTGGCAATCGTCCCACTCGGTTTTTTCGTTAGCCCTGATTTTCCGCCCGTAATAGCAGCGAAGATCTAGACCAAGTCGCCGCCCTTCCTCCCCGAGTCCACCCCAAGTCTCCCGCCCCCTCATCCCCGACTCCCCGTTCATCTCCCGTCTCCGGTTCAGAATTGTCCTCTTCAGTGTGCGGCCGGCCGGCGGGGTGGCCTATGACGGTGGCCGCGCCCGAGCGGGGGCGTTCGTGGAGCCTGAGCAAGGAGGAGATCCGGTGGAACCACGGACTGGTCTCCGACGACACCGACCTCCTCCTCAAGGTCAGTCCTGCCTGCACGACTCCATCGTCTGTTAGCTTTCAAGGAGGTTGCAGCTCCAAGCCTCCAACATCGTCCACCCACCCGTGTCGCTGGCGTGGAACGCCGCGTTCAACGTCTCCTCGTATGAGCAGGGAAACATCGACATGAAAGCTTCTCTACACACGCACGCACCTTCAACGAGACAGCAGCTACATCGTCCGTGAGCGACGACGGCCGAAGGGACGCTACGTGAGTATTCAGTAAAGCGATCATTCTTTTCAAAGCAAAAACGCGCTACTGATTGTTGTTGTTGCATCCTTCTGCAGCGAGCCAGCGACGGATGACTCGATCGTATGAACCGTGCACGGAACAATACTCCACGGTGTACTACAACCGGCAGGACATGCGAAAGGATCTCCAGGACTCCAGGTCAACTTGACCGGCGCAATAAACTACGCATGGGAAACCTGCAGGTTTGTGCCAGCATCATGAATGCTGCCGCTCTATATATTGGGAAAATGTGTATGTGTTTCGGTTTCTAGATAGCACAAAAGGCCGCTGCTCTACTATGTGTCCATCGTTTATGTTTTGGATGCTTAGTTATGTTGGTAACAGCTTGCAAGAGACGATGGACAACTCAAAAATGGAGCACTGTTTTATTGGGCTATTCTCATCTTGGATTCACATATTCATGGGCGCAGCTTCCATTTGGTTGATTGGTTCGGGACGCACATGACGAAAGCTGCGACTTTTGTTTTGCTGACGGCAATCGTGCTCTGACACCGCATAGGAACTAGAGTCACTCGATTTGATGCCGCATGCAAATAGTGAGGGTCAAAATTCAGCATATCTATTCCTTTGGAAATCTGGAGTTTGCCTAACCTTTGTACATGTAACACAAAATCTGCAACTATTTAATGTCATTTTTGGGGCATTCTTTCTACCTACCGTCAGTTGATGCCTTCTTTAGGACTGAATGTTTTTAGTTATGATTCTATGCATGATTTTTCTTACTACCATTAGTTTTTCTAACCCATCCAAGATTCATTTGTGTTGTTAATAATTTTTCTACCTACAGTTAGTTGATGACAATATTTGGTAAGATCAACTTCTTGAAAAAGTGAAGTGTCTTCAGAACATTTGGATTAACTAACATTCTTCAATGAAATGCAAATAACTAACTGCGGGGTTGACACATATTTTGGTCTTTTCACACATCCTGCAAGTGAGCTGCGGCATCGCATTGACCTCAAGGTGTGTGGAGTGATTCCAATAGGAGGAAATTCAGTTGTTGACATTTTTCTTCCTCATTTAGCATGCTTTCTTTCTTTTGGAACTGAAAAGCAGCCAGCGGATATGGTGACTTTGCCATGTACCACATGTTGGATAATGACATCAATATATAGTTCTTATCTGCTGATAAATAAGTGTTTGTCGTTTGGTGTTTACAGGTATACTCAAGGAACATATATTCATTTGGGCTGCTTGCTTGGACTGGAAATGATGTTCTAAACCGACGGTACAAATTCAAGCTCTACATAGGTTATAAAAATCTCATTTTATTTTCAGGAATAAATTTTGCAAGTACGACATGCAGATTGAGAATATTAGTAGAATCCAAAAGGTTACTTGGTTGATGAGAATGGTTTGTATCTTGCCACATGGCATTGGTGGAAAGCGCGTAAGTACATATATATACTTGTACATTAGTCGGTACAGCTATGTCTTGTTTCTTGTCTGCATTTCTCATGTACCCTGAAGTTCATAGGCGGGGAGATCACTACCGTATCCTAAACCTTTTCTGATGAAAATGTAGTTTGTTGTTCTGTATGTTTTTTTCTTCTGTTTGTTCTACTGTAGACAAGCTGGTGGCTGTTTCCTAATCTCTTGTAGGCTCGTATATATTAGTTATTATCTCTGGTGGCTGATGTGTAATTCTTTGTGAATGCAGCAATTGAAAGGTGAGAACAGAAGTAACCGTAATACGGAAAACTGAACTAGGACCACATAACATAGTGTTTTCTGGAATTTAAGAAAGAAAAGCAATTTAAATGCATTCAATACAGAATAGTAATCAACACAGACGATCCAAAGTTTCAACCAAAATGTCACAAAATCATTTGAGGAACTTGACAATTCAGGACATCTCAAAGCCCGTTGCACTGCTAGATAATTTCAAACCCGAAATCCAAAACTCTCCTCTTTGTTGACATTAACCATGTAATGTAATTTTTATACCCGTAGCAAAGCACGGGCAATTAGCTAGTCTTGATACATGTTCGGCTGTCATCTAGAAAATGATGCAGTTTTGGATTTTTAAGATCCTCTCCCTTATGAAGAAGGTGAAACTCTATGCTGCTAAATGTTAAGTGAAGAGTTGTATGGAGCTAAACCTGTTATGAGTTTGGATCACTCGAACAATATTTGATGCAAAAACATGCACGATATAGTTTTTTTTTTTGTTCCTTTTTTTTTCTAAATTTACATTGACAAATGTAGTGGTCAAAACTGCACCTAGGAAACTTTGTAGGTAGTATAAGGAACATTTGAGGGACTATGTTGCCCAGTAATACACAATTCACACATGATGCAACTCACCTGATCTTGATTAGATGCCAGCTATGAAGATGTTACTTTTTTTTGTAGAAACCACTATACTTAATATGTTATTTTCTTTTACAGTCAAGACCATGGAAATGAAAAGTGTGCTGGGAAAACTTCATCGAATGTATTGATCTCCACCTCAGATTGAACGACTACCGAGGCACACCATCGTGATATTAACTTCGTCAAATTCTTTTTTCTGAACGCAAGCGGTGCTCAACATTATGAGGATTGATGTCCTCTTTGAGCACCAGGATCAATGGTGGGGTTACTCAGCGCAAACGGCTTCAGCTGAATAAGAAAAGTTATGCAGAAAGTGATATTTGTTTTGTAACATTAAATATGAATTTCGATAAGTTCAGTTTTGCAAGTGTTAAAAACGTCATACTCCCTCCGTTTACAAATGGATGTCTCAACCTAACTCAAATTTGCATGTATCTACACAATAAATCTTGTCTAGATACATGCAAATTTGAGTTAGATTGAGACATCTTTTTGTGAACGGAGGAAGTACATTATTTGTCACCGGCTGATCCCTTTGCTATTTTATTTTGACCATACGAGTTGTTGATTAACAAAATAGACAAATAAAGTTGACAAATATGCTGCTTGATGTTTGTTATTACACACAAGACTAAATTCTGAATAGTTGTTAGTACCTACTATATACGAGTATTTTGTTTATTTCTTTCAAGCATCGAGAGGAAGCGGTTCCTTTCCGGGTTGATAGCTCCTATGCGATGTCTTTCCAGCGAATTGGCTGCAAAGCAACATCGTTCGCAAGAATTGTTGTGCTGTGACATCTCTCTGAGCACAAATAGCCCAGGCACGACATGACCCTTAAGCGCAATCTCCGTCAGGATTAGGGGGAGCCGGGTGGGACCCATAGCTTATCCACGTCAGCGTGGGACCCAGACAGCAGCGACCGTTATATCGTTTTCCCCTGCGCGCGCATCCTTCCTCTTCTTCTTCTCCGGCGACGAAGCACGGCAATGCCGGCGAGTTCTGATTCAGACAAGCATAACAGATAATTTTACAAGCATTCTACCGAATTCAAACAACGCACAGATACGATTCAGCAAACATAGCAGATAATTATACTATTACACATGGAGTAGTTCTAATGGCGGGCTCGTCGGAGCAAAAGCCACATGGGCACGGAGTAGTTCGATTCGATAGATCTACGCTATTACAGAGGACGACGGAGTAGTCCGTCAACTGCAGCTCCTACCCCTAGTTCGATCCATCCAAAATTGGGCTCACCTGAGCCCCAGGGGTGCGGCGGCGACGAGGCGGCGGCGCCGCTCAGTCGGAGTCGGGGTCGGAGGCGCCCCACCCATGTCGGCGCGGGATTTCTCGATAGCTTGGCGGAAGCGGAACTTGTTGAGCTCCTCTTCCATCTCCCGGCGCACGACGAGCTGCTGCTGCTCGTCCTTGGTGCGCTCCATAACCTCGGCGGTGACCCAGTCGAGGTCGCCGTCGTCGACGTAGTCTCCCGGCAGAAGGCCGACGCGCCCGGCGTGCGGTGCCAAGCCCTGCTGCTCCTCCTCCTCCCTCTTCGGCGGCGGCAGCGGTGCTCGTGCGATGGCGGAGCTCCCCGCGCCAGAGGAGCTTCCAGGCTTGTAGCGGCTGCCTCGCGCCGCCGCCGCCATCTCCATCCGGCGGTCGTACTCCTCCACGTCGCGCCGGGCGAACGCAGGCGGCGTCGCGAGCCCGTGGTTCGTGTACTTGCGCGCGCCGCGCTTCCGACCGCCGTCGGAAGCAACCCGCGCCGCCCGTTCGGGGTCAGAGGCGGGCGCCGGCCGCTTCGGCCCTTTCCTCTCCTCGTCTGAGCGGTTTTCGCCGCCGGAATGGCCGCCGCGCGAGTGATGCATGTAAAATGCATACATGAACTTTATATTTTGTTACTTGATATTCCAACTTATTTGCATCATATATGGGTTATATTTATGTTTATAATGATTCTAGGGGATAATTCACAGTTTCCCCATTTATTTGGAACTAACCCTGCAGAACCAGAAAACCCCTTTTCCATTTTTTTGACTTTCAGGGACCCAAACTACGTCCAAATGACATAATATTTCACGGGCGTCAATTTTTGGAAGGAACGAAGCGTAGGAGCGAAGGAAGCGAACAAACGGAAACCGAGGGCCGAAAGAGGTGGGCCCACGTGGTCAGATTCCTTGACCGCGTGGGACCCCCTATTCTGGGCCTCGAGCCTCCGTCCCCGTGCCTTCATTTTGACCTAAAAACGACTATAAAAATAGTCCCCCGACGGCTTTTGGAAAGAGGCGGGGAGAAACACAAAACCACGAAACAGGAGACAGAAGGCTGCCGCCGGAGAGGATCGGAGGGGGGAAACGCCGCCGGAATCACCTCCGGAAGGCTCCTCCATCCCCCTCCGGAGTCTCCATCAACAACACCATCAAGACCAGCACCATCTCTATCTCCATCTTCGTGATCCACTTCATCCCCCTCATAGTTTGAGATTGTTGAACCCTAGCTATTGTCTAAGTACTATTCTACATGTTTGTGAATTGCTACTTGTCATTGTTTTGTGGGGAGATTATATTCTCAGATTGTGTTGTATCACTTATGCCATTGAATCATATCATGTCTTCGCGTTGTGAGTAGTTCTCTCATGTTCCTGGGGGCATAGGATTTGGCAATGATTTATTTATGACATGTGTTGATATTTTGGCTAGTGTTTATGTTTTTATGTAATTCTATGATGGTGTTGTGCGACTGCACATCACTTCACCTATATGGGCTCATAGGAGAACACCGTAGTGTAATGGAGTGAGGGAGACTTGGGAGGACATGTAAACCTGAGACCGAGTCATGAAGTTGTATTATGAGGGTATTAGTATCGGGGACCTTAGAGTTTAAGGCTATGGTGGGACTCTATGTTTTAATAAACTCTTGTGCAGTCATTTACTTGGCCATAAGAACCATCATAAGGGGGTTTAGTTTATTTATTTAGCTTTCCCTAATTATGGCTCCGTCCAAAAGAAGATTAAAACTTGACAAAATGCTTACCTTGTTGTTCTAGAAATATTTATGCCATGAAGTCTAGGTAGCCCTTGGGAACGTTCTCCACTTATAAGAAACACACACTTGAGCTTGTCCTCTCGCTGCATAGAGGATTGGGCTTTCTCTCTTTGAGAGCTTTCACTTGTCATATTTTATTTTCAGCTTTTTACTTTATTGCAAACTCTACGCCAAAAACCCAAAAACACTTGCATCATTTAATCATTTTAGTTTGTCTAGTGCATAGATAATAAGAGAAGTGACACTCTTATTTGAGAGGATAAATACTTATACCTTCTACTCCTCGTGGGATCGATACTATACTTACACATTGAAGATTTCAACGATCCCCTATACTTGTGGGTATCAAGACATTTTCTGGCGCCGTTGCCGGGGAGTGTAGCGCTTAAGTTTTTATTCTTGTTTGCACTAGATATTTATTTTCAGTTTTGCATATACTCTAGTTTACTTTCAGTTTTGCATTTAGTTTAGTTTTACTTTCAGTTATATATATCAAAAAAAAATGAAAAATACCAAAAAAACTCGTGTTATGGGCTTAAGTATGGATATAAATGATGCTTTGTTTAGACACTTGAATGCTGCTAAGATTGCCAAGGAATATAGAGAATCAAAGGAAGGGAAAATACTAAAAGGTTTCATGATGGAATTAAATTATATTGCTGAGGAGTTGCTTTTACACCATGATGTAACTTGTATTTTTGCTCTGAACAAAAAGATAAACATTTTGAATTTCAATGTAGGTTCCATGAAGAATGTGTTATTGCATCTTACCATACTGGTGATTATGCTTATTTAGGAATGGAACAAGTAGAGGAATTTGTTACTTTCAAGGCATCTTTTGAATTGCAAACCTTCATTCATGAAAATAAAAACTTGCCCTATAGCTAATAAATTGGAAGAGAGATAGATTTTATTCTTGAATATTGCATAGACAACTTCTCTCAAAATATTTATGTTGTTGAATATAATGAGGCTCCCCAAGAGAGCACTGATGTTTTGCAGGAAGAGGAGGATAAAAACCTAAGCTTGGGGATGCCCGTGCAACCCCAAGAAGATGTTGAAAATGATGAACAACTAGAGAATGAAGAGAGGAAACTTCCACCTTCACCACCTATGAATGAGGGTAACACTCAAGATTTTGTTGATGATAAACTTTGTTTTTTTGATTCTGATGATGAGGAGGACTATCAACCTATGCCTAATGAGAACATTATTGATAATAATTTTAAAAATGATGAGGAGTATGGTTTAGACATGTTTTATGATAGTACTCTAGATGATGATCCTATTTTGTTTGATGATCCTCCATGTTTAGAACTTGTTACTACTTTATGTGAGGATAAAAATGATTACTTGCTGTGTGTGAAAATACTCTTACTTATGAGAGTCCTACTTTATTTTTGAACTCTCCTATTCACACATGGAGGAGAAGCTTTTATATGTTGAAAAGTACTTATGTGGGCTGAAATTATCTTACACTAATAACCATTTCACCCATAACCATCATGTTTATGGTGCTTCTTGCAATTATTTTGAGAGAGGAAAACACACTAATAGCTCACATGATAGTTTTAATAATCCTCTATATGTTCCTAAGTTTGCAAAGTTGCACCAATCTAATAGTTCTTTTGTCAAATTTGTTTCCACTACTTGTAACTATTATGAGAGAGGAAGTAAGACTTATCTTTATGCTTCTATGTTATTTAAAATGCAACCTACTGATCATTACATGCATTGGTTACCACAAAATTGCTGCTATTTATTCATATATAAAATGCCAATGCATAGGAAAGGAGTTAGACTTAAAAGTTAATGGTTTAATGTTTTATGGTGTGCTCTTTATGATTTTTTTTCCTATTCTGTTTAGGCACACCTTCATATCTTGAAAACATGTGAAATAACTTTACCTACTATTTTCTGATTGCTAGTTTAAGATTTTCACTTTATATAAAATTTGGGAAAGTAAATGAGAAGGATGAGTAATGGAGATGTTGGGGTCGACCTTGAACATGTGTTGTTCATGCCAATGGAACCATTGCAAAGTCTCTATCATTAAAACTTTTCCCAAAGCTAAAACCAAATAAAAAGAGTGTGTATGTTGTATATATTTGCTTCTTCTTTTGCCTTTTTACTAAATCAAAAACAACAAAAATATTTTCTTTCTTCTTTGTTTGTTTCTCTTGATTCTTTCTTGGTTCATTTTGTTTCTTTTTTATTTTTATCTTCAGTTTAAGTTTTGGTTTTTGAGTCAAGGTGCTTGTTTACTACTGTAACATCACCTTTGTATCTTATTTTTCATCTTTATGGCAAGAATAACCTCTTTTGAGAGGTGGGATCAGACAATAGTGATTTGCTGTCCAGAAAATAGATTCCTAAGCTTCACTTCGAAAAATGTTAAAAATCACAAAAGAGGTATTTTGACCTGAAATTTTACGACAGCAATATTCAGGTATTATTACACATCTCATTAGTTAAAAGTTTTCTGATTTGAGCAACGTAAGTGCCTCTGAAAATTCACTCTTTGCGGGCTGTTCAGTTTTTGACAGATTCTGTCTTTATTTTGCATTAGCCTCATTACTTGTGTTTTGTGTGGTTCTTTTGATCAATGAACAATACGCAACCATAGTAACAGTAGTTAATGTTTAGAATCAACTCATGATATGTCTTTGCTATACCTATGTGGATTTAATTTATGGAGATACTAACCTCTAATCAAGTTTTATGATGAGTTTTGTGTAAAGAGAATTTTCAAGTGGAAGAGTTGAGGGTGATGTACAAAGATCAAGAGGGACAAACACTCAAGCTTGGGGATGTTACCCTGGGCTCACCCTACATATTTCGAATAAGAACAAGAATTCAAGCTTGGGGATGATGTCGTGTCTCGATGCACGGACACCGGGAGTATAGGATACCCCCTTTTAGGTTCGGCACGGGGCGCGAAGGAGGCTGAGATTCGTCTTCTCGGGCAGAGTCTAGATCAAGCTCTCCTCTCCACGATCAAAGCATGCAACCAAAGGGACACAAGGAGCTACCCAGGTTCAGGCCTCCCGGAGGCTAAAAGCCCTACTCCTGCATGTCTGGATTGATGAGTTCTTCATAGTGTGGCTTACAATGGAACCTCCCGGATGGGGTACCCGGAAGGGTTTTGGCTGGAGGTAGAAGAAGGACAGATCCTGACCCGGAGGAGATCACCTTCCCCTTTACCTTCGCAGCCCTAGATGACCTCCCTTCCTCCGTGCCTTGGTCCTCCTTTTATAGGCTAAGGGGTTGCCACAGGGTCACGTGAGGGGCACGAGGGACCTTCGGGGTGAAGGACCCTCCTCATCTAGTTTAGGGGGAGACGTGGCCTCTCCTCAGCCTAGCGTCTCCTTTGGGTTAGGTGGGAGCGTCCGCCTTGGGGTGGACAGGAGCTGACACCACCACGGGCTGTGCTTCCCGCCCGCGCTGCCTTCGCCTTGCTTCCCAAGTCTCCTGAGGTCTTCCAGCGTGAGGTGGAGAGCTTATCCACAGGGACGTGGGGAAGTACCCGAGAGGGAGCCTGGCCTCCTACCGGGAACTCGGGCTCTCGGGTCCTTCCTGGCCTTCTTGCTTGGTTCGGGGACCCGGCAGGCCCCAGGACCGGAGCCCTTTGTCGACGTAGGCCTTGCGTGTCCTGACGGTGAACCCGCCAGCTTGACTTGAGTCTTCGTCTTGTCCATCTTCATCTTGGGCCCACATGGGGTGGACCCACTTTGGCAGCACTAGGGGAACCCCGTGTTCCAATGCTGCGACAGTAGCCCCCGGGCATGGTCCCGGCGGCTCTTGCTAGCTGCCGGGGCTATGGCCTAAAGATAGGTCAAAGTGGGTCCCCGGGCACCTGGTCTTCCTTGCTCTGCTTAATTAATGGCCTTGAAGGTCTTGGAGTTACTCCGCTTGGGGGAGTAACTGATGGCCCCCTCGATTCCCAGCAACGGAAGAACGAGGAGACGCCTGACAGAGGTGCCGCCGTGGCTATAAAAGCGAGGCGTGCCCCTGGCTTTTGTTCATCTTCTTCCTCAGTCCAACTCCAGGCCTCCCCACAAGCTGCCAGCGCCAATGGCGAGAGCGAGGAGAGGAGTTGGGCGCCCTCGTTCTTCTTCAGCTGCTGCGGAGAGTGGCCCCTCCACTCGTGGTCGAGCTGTTCCGCGAGGTCGTGGGATTCGCGGTCGCGGCGGCCGTGGAGGCCGCGGCACCGCTGCTCCCCCTCCTAGGAGCATGGTTCATACTAGCTTCGCGCCGTTCGAGTTCATCGTGGATCTGAACCACAGCTTCGCAGCCGGCTTCTCCTGCCGGATTCCTTCGCGATGGCGACGGAGGACATCGGACCCTCCGGCTTCTGGCTGCAAGTGGAAGGCTGCCCCAATGGCCCCTCCTGGGCCATGGCGGAGCGCACCACTGAAGGCGCCATGCTTCTGGGTCCGGGGTGGAAGTCGTTCTCCCGCCCGCCGCCTGTCCCGGGGGCAATGCTTGGCGTTCCGGTACGACGGAGATGCGACGCTCTCCGTGAAGATCTTCGGTGTCGATGGCGGACGCGTGGAGTGCTGCATGGAGAGCAGCAGCGGCAGTTCGAGCTCCTACGACGAGGATGAAGATGAGGAAAACTCATCTGACATCAAGGTCGAGGGGAGCTCGTCTTCTGAAGGCGAGGAGCTTCGGACGGGCGCCATGGAGATCTCGTTGACCTCCTCCCCGGCGGCCTTGACGACGTATTTCTGGAAGTAGCGTCTTCCATTGTACGGCGGTGCTCCTTGCTCGATGGGAGCCAACCTTTTTGTTGTAAAAAAGATCGTCCCCTTGTAGTCCTTGTAAATGAAGAAGATCTTGTTTCCTCCTTGTCTCGTGTCGCGCTTGTGTGAATGAGAACGAGTTTTTTGCAAAACGCGCTCCCATTACTGCAGCAGCCGTAGCGCCAAGGGGTAGGTGGAGCGTGGGAGGCCTATAAAAGACCCTCCAGACTCCAACTCCCTTGACACATCTTCTCGCCTTGCTCCGCTCCTCTTCTTCCTTGCCTCTCCACGCCCCGCAGAACAATGTCTGGCGAAGCAGAGATGGCCTTGTCCGACGTGTCGACGGCGGAGTCCGTCTTCCGAGGCGGCGGAGGCCCCAGGGCTGGAGCCCGAATCACGGAAAGGACGAGGTCGTTCCCCGCCCTCGGGTCTCCTTGGTTTTCCCCGCGGTGGGGAACATCGCCGGTTCTGCTGCCATGGAAGCGTCGGTGGCGCTGGCGACCCGGAAGGACACCATCAAGATGGAGCTGTGGAAGGAGGCCGCAGGCAATCAGAGATTGACCCCTCCTCTGCGACCTTGACGATGTCTTCAAGGTAAGGTTGCCTTGGTTCTGGCAATACGACCCTTGGGAAGATCCTGCGCCTTGACTCGATCTCTTCCTTCGTACAGGATGAGGAAGACATCATGGATAAGTTCGTGGACCACGTGCACCTCCTCTGCAGCCAGCATGTGCCGGGGTTTGCCCGGAAGTTCCCCGGCCCGTGGGACCCCTGAAGATCCTGCGCGAATGCCCTCCTTCATCCCAGGCGTCCCCGGGAGTCCGGAGTTCACCCGGCAGGCAATAAAACAGAAGACAGATCTGCGCAGCCAGGAGCTCTGAGCTGGCCTTAGTAGCATAGGCTAGATATGTATCCAGGGAAAGCTTCGACTGAATGTAATCAGAATTGTAAATTCAGAATGTAAGTTCAGATGAATGCAATCCTAGGGCTCAACTCCCGGGGTCATTTCCCAAACCTCCCCTTGCACTAACGCGCCGTCAAGTTTTCTGAGGAGATCTCTTAGGTGACAAGTACTCTAACCGCCTGCACCGGTAGCAGCACCCCTAAGAGCACTATGCCTTCCGGGAGTCCACTCCACAGCCACGGGTACTAGGCCAGAAGGGAAATCTGACCGTTCGCCGGGGAGGACGCATTACCCCCGCAAAGGTTCTCATCAACTGTCAAGCATGCGCAGGTTGGTGGTATATTGACTCCGAGCGAGATATTATGCCTAGAATGCAAGATGCACATGCAAAGACTTAGCTGATTTTTGCCGTGCTCTTGATCTGCTCTGTCCTTCCCGGGTATCCAGCTCCTGAGCCGCTCTTCAGCATCCATTCCTGTCCCGGGAGAGGCGCTACACACACACTTTCAGTAGGAAAAGAATGGACCCTCCCTTACATGTCGTGAAAGTGTTTCATCCGGAGCAACCCGCAAGCAAAGTTGAATGTGCATTTCTGTGTTTAGTTCTTTAAAACACAGCACTGCCCGTTCCACTTCTTACCGCGGCAGTACGGCACGATCAGGTGGCAGCGCCTACTGATAGGCTACTCGCGCTCGACCTGTCAGCCACCGGCACCATGTCAGCCCCCTGCTTGGGGGTTGTTACGGATAACACACTTCACGACAACAAGAGAGGCTCACGGAATTGAAAAACTTATCTTTTATTCCTTGGCGACGATTCTTACACCCTTATACAGAACACTAGCCCCTTGGGCGTGCTTAGTTGACTCGAACTATCTGCGATTCATGTTCGTATTCAGGGGTAGAATTTCCGGAGATTCTCGATGTTCCAGGCGTTGCCCTCCGGCCTGCCTTTCTCGTCCTCCAGATAAACAGCTCCGGGTCTCAGGGTATGCGTCACCCGATAAGGTCCTTCCCACTTGGACGACAGCTTGTTCATGTTATCAAGCTTCTGCTTCTTGCGGAGAACCAGGTCTCCGGGTTCCAGTACCCGTGAACGGATATGGCGATCATGATAGCGGCGGAGCCCTTGCTGGTATCGAGCAGATCGTAAGGAAGCTCGACACCGCACCTCTTCCAGGAAGTTGATGTCATCAATCCTCCTCTCAGCTTGTGCGTCTTCATCATAGGCAAGTACCCGGGGGATCCATGCCTGAGCTCTGTTGGCAAGACGGCTTCTGCTCCATAGACAAGGAAGAATGGTGTTTCTTGAGTGGCTCTGCTTGGTGTGGTTCTGAGGGACCACAAGACACTTGGTAGATGCTCAATCCAGTTCTTGCCCTTGTCTTCTAACTTGTCAAAGGCCTTGGTCTTCAAACCCTTTAGGACCTCCGCATTGGCTCGCTCCACTTGCCCATTGCACCTTGGGTAGGACACCGAGGCAAAACACACCTTGATTCCCAGCTCTTCACAGAAGTTGAGGAAGGATCGGCTTGTGAACTGAGAGCCATTGTCCGTTATGATTCTGTTGGGTACTCCAAGCGGTACACGATCCCTTCAATGAACTTGATGGCTGCTTGAGCTGTCTGTGGTACTGGCATCACTTCCACCCACTTTGTGAACTTGTCGATGGCCACGAAAAGGTATTCATGGCCCCCGACAGACTTCGGTATCTTCCCACGATGTCCAGCCCCCAGACCGCGAACGGCCAGGAGATTGGAATTGGCTGCAGAGCTTGCGCCGGCTGATGTATGTTCTTCGCATAGTACTGGCAGGCTTCACAGGTCTTGACTAGCTGCTCGCATCACTGAGGACTGTTGGCCAGTAGAACCCGTGACGAAAACTTTACCCGCCAGTGATCTTGATGCCACATGACTTGAACATGTGCCCTCGTGGATGTCCCGTAGCAGTACTTGGCCTTGTTCTTGGGATGCAGCGGAGCTTGACTCCGTTGTCCCGTCGCCGGTAGAGCTCGCCGTCGATCATGACGTAGAGCTTGGCTTGACGAGCCACCCGCTCGGCGTCGTGATCATCCTCCGGGAGGGCGTGCTCCATGATGTACTTGACGATGTCCCGGGCCCAGGGTGGGTGGGTTCCTTCCACCGGTAGCACCATCCGACGGAAAGAAAGCATAGCTTCCTCCGCTGGAGGGGCTGCCGGGTCTTGAGCTTCTGGGCTGGCTACCCGTGTTGTCGAGGTAGAAGGGTCGCCAGCCCCCGGCGCAGATCTTGTCGCGAGCCTCTCGGGTGGATCGAAGGTCGCCTGAGGACCTCGATGTAGATCCCGGGAGGCACTGGTTCTTGCTTGGACGCCACCTGCGATAGCTCATCCGCGGCCGTGTTTTCTCCCCGTGGGACGTACACAGCCCGGAAGTTGTCGAAGCGCCGCTGCAGCTTCCAGACCTCTTCAACGTATGGTGCCATCTGAGGGCACGCGTACTCCTTGTTCACTTGTTTGATGACTAACTGAGAGTCACCCTTGACGACGATCTTGTTGATGCCGAGGCCGATGGCAGCACGAAGTCCTGCGAGCAGGCCCTCGTACTCCGCCGTGTTGTTGGAGATGTTCCCTTGGTAGTGCATCTGGACGACGTACTTCAGCCGGTCCCCGGTTGGTGAGGTTAGGACAACCCCAGCACCTCCTTTCCCCTTGGTGTAGGAGCCGTCGAAGTGCATGGTCCAGGCGCTAGGATCTTCCTTCCCGGGGAGGCAGGTTTCCTCTTCCGGGTCGTCGAACGCCGTCTCGGTCCACTCGGCCGTGAATCCGCCAGCGCCTGACTCTTGATGTTGTCCGTGTGCTCGAACTTGAGACCGAAACCTTGAAGCTCCATGGCCCACCATGATATGCGACCAGTGGCAAGTGGGTTCTCCAGGGGGCTTCTTAGGTTGTACTTGGACACCACCGTGATGGGATGGCTTTGGAAGTACGGCCTCATCTTGCGGGAGGCAATGAGGATTGCCAGCAGCAGCTTCTGCATCATGGGGTACCGCTCCCGGGCGTCGCGCAGCACTGCGCTGACGAAGTAGACCGGGTGCTGCACCTTGCGGGTCGCCGAGTCCTGAGAGGGCTCGGCTTCCTCCACGTCGACGTCTTGGGGTGGGGACGAGGTAGCCCCCGGCGAAGTCTCGTCGGAGGGAGATTCTCCATTCCCGACGGGCTCCGCCGTCTGGTAAGGTTGCAGTGACGTCAGGATCGAGACCCCTGGTCACCCGGCAGCCTTTTCTTGCACGGTTGTCCCGGGAGAGAGTTCCCGGGTCGCTTGCCCTTGATCTTGCTTGACTTCTTCGGAGGAGCGTCACGCTCTACCACAAGCACAGCGCTGATCACCTGGTTGGTGGCAGCAATGTACAGTAGTAGGGGCTCCTTTCTTCTGGTGCCACGAGGATTGGTGGCGAGGCGAGGTAGCGCTTAAGGGACTGCAGGGCTTCCTCGGCCTCGGAGGTCCACTCCACGGGGCCTGACTTCTTGAGCAGCCTGAAGAACGGTAAGGCCCGCTCCCCAAGCCTTGAGATGAAGCGCCCGAGTGCAGTGATGCACCCGTTGAGGCGCTGTACGTCCTTGACCCGCCGGGGCGCCTCCATGCGCTCGATTGCCTTGATTTTGTCCGGATTCGCCTCGATCCCTCGGTGAGAGACCAGGAAACCCAGCAGCTTGCCGGAGGGGACCCCGAACACGCACTTGTCGGGGTTGAGCTTGAAGTTGACCCGGCGGAGGTTCTCGAAGGTCTCGTGCAGGTCTTGGATGAGGGAGTCCTTGTACCGGGTCTTGACCACGATGTCGTCGATGTACGCTTCAACGTTGCGGCCCAGCTGGCCCAAGGCATGCTTGCATTGCGCGCTGGAAGGTAGCGCCGGCGTTCGGAGGCCAAAAGGCATCCGGGTGTAGCAGTAGCAGCCCTTGGGAGTGATGAAGGCCGTCTTCTCTTGGTCCTCGAGTGACATCATGATCTGGTGGTACCCGGAGAAGGCGTCCAAGAAACACAGCAGCTCGCACCCGGCCGTGGATCCACGATCATGTCGATCCGCGGCAGGGGGAAAGGGTCCTTGGGACAGGCCTTATTCAGGTCTGTGAAGTCGATGCAGAGTCTCCACTTGAAGGTCATGGGTTTCGGTACCACCACGGGGTTGGCCACCCAGTTGGGTGGGGAACCGACCGGATGACACCAGCTTCTATCAACTTGTCCACCTCGGCGATGATGAATTCCAGCTTTTCCTTGCTTTGGTTCCGGAGAACCTGCTTCACGGGGCGAGCCCCCGGATTGACCGCCAGTTTGTGCTCGATCACCTCCCTTGGAACGGGGTAAACCTGACGCCTCCCACGCGAAGACGTCAGAGTTTTCCCGAAGGAAGGCGACGAGCGCGCTTTCCTATTTGTCGGTGAGGCGGGCGCCGATGGTGATGGAGCGAACTCCGTCGCTGGTTAGCGCCACCTTCTTGGTCAGCTGCGGATCGCCATGGAATGGCGCCTTCTTGGGGGGAGTAGATGTGGAGCCCCCAGGGTGCCCTTCGCCCCCGGGGAGAGCCCCATCATCCTCCTGTACACCTTGAGGGACATCCGCCATGATTGCCACCGTCTGGTTCAGCTGGTGAACGCAGTAGATAGCATCGTCGATGTCGGCCTTGACCTTGATCACGCCCCACGGCGCCGGAATCTTCAGCATGTTGTAGGCGAAGTGGGAGACGGCCATGAACTTGGCCAGAGCAGGTCTGCCAAGTATGCCGTTGTACGGTAGCGGAGTGTCGGCGATGTCGAAGACGATTTCCTCGGTGCGGAAGTTCTTGGAGTCGCCGAAGGTGACCGGAAGGGTGATCTTCCCGAGGGGTCGAGTAACACTTCCGTTCACGCCTTGGAACACCCGGTGTCTTGCAGGCGAGACAGGGGATTTGAAGGATAGCCAGGACCTTCGCCGTCAGCAAGTTGAGGCTGGAGCCTCCGTCGACCAGCATCTTGGTGACCTTGTAGTTGTGGATGACGGGCGACACGATCAGCGGCAGGGTCCCGACCCCGGCAGTGTTGCAGGGTGGTCTTCTGGGTCGAAGGTGATGACTTGACTAGACCAGTCCAGGGGCTTGGACGGAGCAGAAGCAACCGCGTTCAGCTCCCGGACAAGTCTCTTGCAGGCGCCGTTGGAGGGAGGCAGAGAGACCCTCCGTGGATGCACCCGACAACTCCAGTGACTTCTTGATACTTGCCGCCGTTGCCTCCTTGGGGAGCCGGAGCTTCCCCGTTGCCGCCGTGGGCGGCCTGGAGTGTTGTACCCGCGACCACCTTGACCGCCGCGTCCTCCTCCACGGCCCCCGCGGCCACCGCCTCGGTTCCATCCACGGCCGCCTCCGCCTTGGCGACCCGTGGGACAGTCACGAGCGATGTGCCCGGCAGTGCCGCAGTTGTAGCAACCGTCTTGACTGCCCATCAGCTCGGCGTTGCTCCCGGATGGCGAGGTTCTTGAGCATGCGGCAGTCCTTGAGCAAGTGGTTGCCTTCTGGATGGATGTGGCACCAGGGATCACCTTCACCTTCTTCCTCGGAAGTCGGCGCGGGCTTGGTCTTCTTCGGAAGAGGCTCGGTGACGAAGATCCGCTTGTCGGGTCCAGGGTCCCGCTTCTTGTTCTTGGCTGGAGCGACCTTGTCCTCGGGTTCATCCTCCCCGGGGAACTTGGCTCCTTCTTCAGCTCGAGCGCACCGATCTGCAAGCTCCCAGAGCTTACGAGCAGACTCGACGCGATGGATGCTCAGCTTCTCGCGCATCTTGGGGTTGCGGACGTTGGCGTGGAAGGACTGGATCACCAACTCCTCCTTGATGCACGGGATGGTGTTCATCTTCTGGGTGAAGCGCTGGATGAACTTGCGGAGAGTTTCACCCGGCAGCTGCTTGAAGTCGTGGAGATCACTGGGAGCCCCCGGGCGCTCGTACCCGCCTTGGAAAGCCCCCAGAAACTGCTCCTTCAGTGCCCGCCAGGAACGGATGGAGCACTTGGGAAGGTTGAGAAGCCAAGTCTGGGCATCTCCCTTCAGGGCCAACGGGAACCAGTTGGCCATCATGACCTCGTCGGCCCCGGCAACCATCGCAGCAAGAGAGTAGATCTGCAGAAAGTCCCGGGGGTTCGTGGTGCCGTCGTAGCGGAGAACGTCGATCTTGAATTTCTTGGGCCAGTTGAAGTGGCGGAACTCGGGGGCGAGGGCGAGGCAGCCTTCGGCGAGGTCGATGCCCCGATCTTCCCGGCGGTGACGTTCTCGGCGACGCTCGATGCGGGTGCGCATATCCTCGTTCTGACGGCTGTTGAGCTCGTCACGAAGATCTGGGTTGCGCGAGGGGTAGACCCGATGGAGATGGCCTCGCCGTGATCGCGGTTTAGCCGATCAGCCATCGGTGGTGCGTGCGAGGAGGCGCCGTCTTGGCTTGACGTTCACCACGAGGCTGGCCTCGCGGATCACGTGTCTTGTCTTGTGCTTCCGGGATGTCGACGGTGGGAGCTTGAGTGGGTTCGACCCACGGACCACCATCGGCGAAGTCGAGGAGCCTCTCGACGCGAGTCCTCCATTCTTGGTAGACCTTGGGATCGCCGCTGCTTGGAGGGAACTGCATCAGGGCCTTGGCAGCGACTAGAGCATCATGGCGAGCTTGCACGTCCGAAGGCGAGTGCGCGGAGGTCTTGCTCTTGGATGCTCGTGGATCCCCGCTGGGGCGAACGCCGTGGTTCCCTCCTCCAGCGGTGGGCTCCTTGCCAGCGTTGCAGACGCTCTTCTCCCCCGAGCGAGGAGGAGGCATGGTGGTGCCCTTTGGAGCCGCCGCTCCGCCAGGGCCGTTGTCCTTGTCGCGACCGTCCACTTCGTCCGGCGCCACCCTCTCCATGGGAGGCGGGGACGGAGAGACGCTCCGCCGTGCGCCAGCAGCACGACGTTCAGCTGAAGCTTGAGTGCGTGAGGGAGAGACCGGCTTGGACGCCGCAGGTCTCCCTTCTTCCTGGAGGCATGCTTGACGAAGAACTTGCCGATGAACTTGATGAAGATGAAACCAGCGCTTGCGCCCCCTACCTGGCGCGCCAGATGTCGTGTCTCGTTGCACGGACACCGGGAGTATAGGATACCCCCTTTTAGGTTCGGCACGGGGCGCGAAGGAGGCTGAGAATCGTCTTCTGGGCGGAGTCTAGATCAAGCTCTCCTCTCCACGATCAAAGCATGCAACCAAAGGGACACAAGGAGCTACCCAGGTTCAGGCCGCCCGGC